>JAVSCE010020776.1:0-68254 GCA_032199065.1 Smutsia gigantea | reverse complement strand
CACTCTAATACCAAACCCGGGAAAAGACCTCACGAAAAAAGAAAATTACAGACCAATATCCCTCACAAACGTAGATGCAAAAATACCCAACAAAATATTAGCAAACCGAATTCAAAAATACATCAAGAGGATCATACACCATGATCAAGTGGGATTCATTCCAGGGATGCAAGGATGGTACAACATTCGAAAATCCATCAACATCATCTACCACATCAACAAAAAGAAGGACAAAAACCACATGATCATCTCCATAGATGCTGAAAAAGCATTTGACAAAATTCAGCATCCATTCATGATTAAAACTCTCAACAAAATGGGTATAGAAGGCAAGTACGACAACATCATAAAGGCCATATATGACAAACCCACAGCTAACATCATACTTAACAGCAAGAAGCTGAAAGCTTTTCACCTAAGATTGAGAACAAGACAGGGATGCCCACTCTCTCCACTGTTATTCAACATAGTACTGGAGGTCCTAGCTACGGCAGTCAGACAAAACAAAGAAATACAAGGCATCCAGATTGGTAAAGGAGAAGTCAAATTGTCACTATTTGCAGATGACATGATATTGTACATAAAAAATCCTGAAGACTCCACTCCCGAACTGCTAGAACTAATATCTGAATTCGGCAAAGTTGCAGGATACAAAATTAACGCACAGAAATCTGCTGCTTTCCTATACATTAATGAAAAACTAAGAGAAAGAGAAATCAGAAAAACACTTCCATTCACAATTGCATCAAAAAGAATAAAATACCTAGGAATAAGCCTAACGGAGGAAGTGAAAGACCTTTACTCTGAAAACTACAAGACACTCCTAAGAGAAATTAAAGAGGACACTAACAAATGGAAATGCATCTCATGCCCCTGGCTAGGAAGAATAAATATTGTCAAAATGGCTACACTACCTAAAGCAATCTACATATTCAACACAATCCCTATCAAACCAGCAACACCTTTCTTCAGTGAACTGGAACAAATAATTCTAAAATTCATATGGAACCACAAGACCCTGAATAGCCAAAGCAATCCTGAGAAGGAGGACTAAAACAGGAGTAATTATGCTCCCTGACTTCAAGCTCTACTACAAAGCCAGAGTAATCAGAACAATTTGGTATTGGCACAAAAACAGACACACAGACCAGTGGAACAAAATAAAAATCCTAACATTAACCCAAACATATACAGTCAATTAATATATGATAAAGGAGCCTTGGATATACAATGGGGAGATGACAGCCTCTTCAGCAGCTGGTGTTGGCAAAACTGGACAGCTACATGTAAGAGAGTGAAACTGGACTTCTGTCTAACCCCATACACAAAAGTAAATCCAAAATGAATCAAAGACCTGAATGTAAGTCATGAAACCAAAAAATTCTTAGAAAAAAGCATAGGCAAAAAACTCTTGGACATAAACATGAGTGACTTCTTCATGAACATACCTCCCCGGACAAGGGAAACAAAAGCAAAAATGAACAAGTGGGACTATATCAAGCTGAAAAGCTTCTGTACAGCAAAGGACATCATCAGTAGAACAAAAAGACATCCTACAGTATGGGAGAATATATTCATAAATGACATACCCAATAAGGGGTTGACATCCAAATTATATAAAGAGCTCACACACCTCAACAAACAAAAGTAAGGATGGCAATTAAAAAATTGGCAGAGGAGTTGAAGAGACACTTCTCCAAAGAAGAAATTCAGATGGCCAACAGGCACATGAAAAGATGCTCCACATCGCTAATCATCAGAGAAATGCAAATTAAATCCACAATGAGATATCACCTCACACCAGTTAGGATGGCCAACATCCAAAAGACAAGCAACAACAAATGCTGGCAAGGATGCAGAGAAAGGGGAACCTTCCTACACTGCTGGTGGGAATGTAAATTAGTTCATCCATTGTGGAAAGCAGTATGGAGGTTCCTCAAAAAACTCAAAATAGAAATACCATTTGATCCACGAATTCCACTCCTAGGAATTTACCCCAAGAAAACAGGATCATAGATTCAAAAAGACACATGCATTCCTATGTTTATTGCAGCACTATTTATAATAGCCACAAAATGGATGCCACCTAAGTGTCCATCAGTAGATGAATGGACAAAAAAGATGTGGTATATATACACAATTGAATATTATCCAGCCATAAGAACAAAACAAATCCCACCATTTCCAACAACATGGATGGAGCTAGAAGGTATTATGCTCAGTGAAATAAGGGTATGTCTCATGCGGAGAAAGACAAATATCAAATGATTTCTCTCATCTGTGGAGCCTAAGAACAAAGCAAAACTGAAGGAATAAAGCAGCAGCAGACTCACAGAACCGAAGAATGGACTAACAGTTACCAAAGGGAAAGGGTCTGGGGAGGATGGGTGGGAAGGGAGGTATAGGGGAAAAAATGGGTATTACAATTAGCACACATAATGTACTGGAAGGGAGAGGGAATACGGGGAAGGCAGTATAATACAGAGAATACAAGTAGTGATTCTATAGCATTTTACTATGCTGATGGACAGTGACTGTAATGGAGTATGTGGTGGGGACTTGATAATAGGGGGAGTCTAGTAACCATAATGTTGCTCATGTAATTGTTCATTAATAGTTCATTAATAATACCAAAAACAAAAACAAATACAAAAACTCCTGTCTCCTGATTCCAACATCTAGGTCATGTTGGGGTCAATCTTCATTGATTGCCTTTTTTCACTATTATCAGTTACATTTCCCTGTTTCCAATATGTCTAGTCATTTTGATTTGTCTTCTGGACATTATAGAGGACACGTAGAGCATTTGAATTCCATTATGTCCCTCTAAAGAGTATTGAGTTTTTTTTAAGTAGGTAGTTGGCTTGGCTGACCTCTAATTCTGTACTCAGTTTCATCTGTGGTAAGCAGCAGCTGAAATTTCTATTCAGTGTTTTAGCTTTATCGGGCTCTTCGGTGACTGCCCTGTGCATGTGTGGTTCATGGGTCAGCCAAAGATATGGGCAGACTTTATACCTAGAACTTAGGGCTCCATTTGTCGGATCTCTCCATTCCAGGATTTTACCCCTACACATTCCCGCTGCTGAAACCCTGCCCCTCTAGTAAAGATTCAGTTTTTCCCGCCCATCAGATCTCTGATTGGAGCCTCCCTGTGGCTAAAAATCTTAAATAGTAAACTAATCTTCTCTTTTAGGTGTAGAGTCTCTTCCAGTATCTTTCTGCTTTGGGTTATTTGTCAATACTTTCAGGTAGGTTTTTTTTTTAATATTTTGTTCAGGGCATATTGCTGTTATATCTGAAGGCAGGTGGGTTTCATAGAAGCCACTTGGTCATTGCTAGAAGCCAGAACCTGTGTGGTTACTACTATATAGCCTGTGGCCAATGTAGCAAGACTGCTCTAGTAAAGCAGTAAGAAATTATACCCAGGTTCTGAATGTTAGCTCCCTGTGATGTGACTTGGTAAAAGCACTTTTTTTTTTTTTACAACCAGTTAAACTAGATGTGATGAAGTTTCAGGTTGACAGATTTGGGAGTATGGGAAACTTGGTGAGCCCGGACATAGTCTTCCCCATGAGCTGAAATGACTTCACTCTGGAAAGACAGGACCCTGCTGCCACTGCTCTTAGTGACTATTCCCATGCGGAGCTTCACTCTTTAAGTATCCCCCATCTTGCTATCTCCTGGTCACCTCTGCTTTAAAGAAAAAACATTATTTGAGTTTACTGCAGTAAACTATAATTTCTATACAATGTATAAATCAAAATGACAGCCCAAGAACCGTACTCAGTCCTTGGCCAGACCCAGTATCTGGGATGGAGAGGAGTGGATAAATTGAAAAGCTGTTTAGCAGGTTGAATGGTCAGTCAGGGACTGGTGACAAAGTGAGCAGCAATTAGAGAGAGGGTTAGTGTTAAGGATGACTTCCAAGGTTCTGCCATGTGCATCTGAAAGGATGGTCAATACAGCATAGAGAATATAAGAAAGAACACATTTAAGGGAGATGAATTCAACTTTGGCTATGTTTGAGGTACTGGTGGGACATCCAGTCAGAGTGCATGTGAGTCTGAGGACTGAAGAGAGAGCTGAGATGGGGTTGTATATTGAAGAATCAACAGTAGATAAGTGATAGATGAGGCCATAGGTGTAGATGACATAACCAGAGACCATGTGCAGAGTGAGAGAAAAACTGATAACAAAGCCCCAGTAATTAAGGGGAGAGCACAAGAAATGAGTCACTTTAAGGGATGGAGAAATAGCCAGAAAAGTGAAAGGCAAACCAAGAAAGGTGGTAAACAGAAGCCAGAAGAGGAGAGTTTCATGAAAGACTTAGTCGTCAGCAGTGTCTGATTCAGCAGAGAAAGCAAGCAGAGCAAGAACTGAAAAGCATGCATTGAATTTAACAACTAAAAGGTCTTTACCTCAGTGACTGCAATTTCAGTGGAGTGGCAAGGAGTGTTGCCAGACTTTGCAGTGGTTTGAGGGATGCATGGGTGTCATAGCCTTTAACATGTGACTCCTCTTAACCATTCCTCCCAGTATTCATGCCTCTGTGTAGTTCCTTAGCTTTGAATATGGTGGGTCCTGTAAATAAGGTTAACTGATAGACTGCAGGGAAGTAATGTTGCTTGACTTCCAAGGCTAGGCATAATAAGCTTTGCAACTTTTGCCTTTGTCTTTTGGAGCCCTGCACAATCATGTAAGAAGTCTGGTCACCCTGCTAGAGAGACCACATAAACAGCCCAGTTGTGCCCAGCATTACAGATATCCCCACCAAGGTGCCAGGCGCAAAGGAAACAATCTTGGATCCTCCAGATGAACCTAGCCACCAGCTAGATACCATTGAGTGATTTTAGTAGATGCCATGTGGGGCAGAAGAATTGTCCAGTGAACTTTGCCCAAATTTCTCACCCACACAATCATAAGAACAACAGATTGATTATTGTTTCCAGCCCCAAGTTTAGGGGTGGCTTATTACACAATATGTAACTGAAACATTGGACACTGAAATAATGGAGACTTATACTCCCAGTACGCTTGGAAAGAGAAAAATCAGAGGGCAGCTGAAAAGTCTCAGATTGAGGGAGGATTGTTTTTTTAATGGTAGAGACTTGTGAATGTTCATGTGCTGATGGGGAAAGAACTAGAAGAAAGAGAAGGTTGATGATGCAGAAGAGAGGAAATGGCTGATGCATGCAGTTTCCAAGAAGGGAAGGAATGAGATCCAAAACAGTCGAAGAGCTGATATTGGACACAAGGGTAGTGGGACTTTTCAGCCTCTAAAATAGGAAGTGTCTGCCCTCCTCTGGATCTTTAAAAATGTCAAGCTTTCCCATGTACTGAACCTGAGAGAATATATGAAAGTTAATTAACAGTAATGGAGCTCCCAAGAATTGGTTAACTGAGGCACTTTCTCAGGCTTATTCACTTAACCCAGACTAGGAAGTGACTGAAACTCACACCCTTAGTTCTGTTACTCCTCTGTCAACTAAGAGATGATTCTGTGTACTGAGATGTTAGGAGCAGGCATAGGTATCGCGCTTGAAGATAGTAGTGAAGATTTGGAAGACCTGCTGTGAAAAATGAGAGCAGGAAATGAGTAAAGTTTTGTGGGAGGATTTCCAGGCAGTATTATTAAATTGAAAACCACAAAAATTGAATGGCACTAATCATCATACCTATATTAGTGTTTAAAAGCCATAGCATAAAATAGAGAAGACAGTCCTTGGGTGGATTCAGAGATGATGTCTGGGAGCAAGAGTTGATGAGAATATTGGTCAGAGAGGTTGAAACACTTGATCATTAAGATGTGAACTAAACAAAGAAATGGGAAGTCATGCTGGGGGAGAAGTTGGGATCAAGGACGTCTTGATAGGGTTGAAGAGTTGATGTAGTGGGAATAAGAGAATGAGCTGGAGAGATAGTAGTAAGCTAAAGTTCATTGTTTCAAGGGTAAAGAACTCTAGGTGACCACAAAGTTCAAGATGTAACCATGGAAGAAAGTCATTGGAGATAAGATCAAGGGAATGAGGGGCAGGGGTGTTAAGTGACTAAAAGTGTAGAACTTGAAATTACTTAAGATAATGGAAAAACGGGGTGAAAAGGAAATTAATTGGGATGCTGCATTCCTCAGTGAATGTAAGGGAGTGAACTGGGGTCAGTAGCTGACATACCAAGGTGGTGATGTGCCTTACAGAGAAAATGCATGCATTAGATAAGCTTCATTCAGGCATGAATTAATAGTGCTGTTGGCTTGAGTTCAATTTATTGAGTTAACAATATGGTACAGCCAGAAAAAGGAAGGTGAAATTTGCCAATCTCTATGTGATCTATTTTGCTTCAAAAAACACTGAATCTGTTGTGTGAGATGAACCTATAGGAGAGATGGAAAAGCAGCTAAATTTGTGGATTCATGAGATGACAATCAGATTTTAAAAAGCATAGTAGACAACATTGCCTTGAGGCTGAGATCCAAAGAAATTTAAAGTGATGCTACCCAGGGTCAGGGAAATGTTAAATCCTTCTCAGCGAGTGTTTTGTTATAAAGAAATACTGCATATAACTCATTATTCTAAGAAATATAAGGGTCTTCAGACAGGAGCACAAGGGAAATAAGGTTATATATTGGTTGGTTGATGGAATGTAACCAGAGGCACAATACAAAACCTCACCTTGTATGTTCACTAGGGGTAATGACTCAGTATTTGCTAATTTACTGACCATGGTGACTTTTTGAGACTGTAGTTTTGGCATTTGGAGAATGTTATGTAAATGGAATCTAAGAGTATGTAACCTTTTGGTATTGACCTTTTTCACTAAGTGAAATGCCTTTGAGGCCCATCTGGTTGCTGTGTGTATCAATTGTTCATTCCTTTTTATTGCTGAGTAGTATTCCATGGCATGGACATACTCGGGTTGGTTCATCCAATCACTAATTAAAGGACATTTGGGTTGTTTCCTGGTTTTGCTATTATGAATAAAGATGTTATGAATATTTACATACATGTTTGTATATGAGAATGTTGTCATTTCTCTGGGATAAATGCCCAAGAGTGTACTTGTAGGGACATATGGCAACTGCATGTTTAATTTTATAAGAAACTACCAGGATGATTTGAAGAGTTTTATCACTTTACATTCTCAGCATCACTGAATGAAAGATACTATTTTCTACATCTTTCTCAACATTTGGTTTTACACTTTCATATTTTAGCCATTCTAATGGGTATGTAACAGTAGCTTATTGTGGTTTTAATTTGCATTTCCCTAATGGCTAATGATGTTGAACATCTTTTCATGTGCTACTTTGCCGTCTATATATCCTCTTTGATGAAATTCTGTACATGTCTTTTACTTATTTTCTAATTGAATCATGTTTTTTTACTGTTGAGTTCTGAGAATTATTTTTATATTATAGACACCAATCCTTTCTTGGATATGTGGTACAAATATTTTCTCCCAGTCAGTAGCTTGTCTTTTCATTTTCTTAACCCCAGTCTGTTACAGGACAAAAGTTTCTTATTTTGGTGAAGTCCTTTCGATAAAGTTTTTTTCTTTTATGGATGTCATATTTTTTGGTGTCTTGTCTAAGACCTTTTTGGCAAGAACTGGGACCCAAAGATTCTCTTAATGTTTTCTGTTACAAGTTTTGTAGTTTTATGTTTTACACTTACATTCATGATTCATTTTCAGTTAATTTTTGAAACTTCTGTGAGGTTCAGGTTGAAGTTCATTTTTATTTTCTTCTGGATGTTCAATTGTTCAAGCACCATTTTTTTGAAAAAGCTATTTTTCTACTGAATTTTTTTTACATCTTTGTAAAAAATCAATTGGGTGTATTTGTGTTGGTATATTTCTGGGTTCTCTGTTTCCTCTAATCTGTGTCTATTATTCCTTAAATATCACTGTCTCAATTTATGGTAGCTCTAAGTCCTATCATTGAACAGAGTGAGTGTCCCCAGTTTATCCTTCTTTTTCAAAATTGCTTAAACAATCATAGTTACTTTGCTTTTCCTCATAAATTTTAGAATAAGTTTGTCTATATCTATGAAAAATCTTGATGGGATTTTGATAGTAATTGTGCTAAACCTATAGATCACTTTGAGAATAATTGCCATCTTTACAATATTGAGTCTTCTAATCAGTGAACGCTATATGTCTCACCATTCATTTAGATCTTTGCCTGCTTGCTTGCTTTCATCAGTGATTTACAGAAAGGGGGATATGCCTATGAAATGAGAAGACTGGTAGATTCTCAGTGGTTTTATCTTGCTCTGTGAACTCTGCAGCCTCAGCTGCCTTATTTATGGTGACAGCTCCCTTATAAGGTCATTGTGAAGATTTAAATAGACACTACAGGACTGAGTCTGCCTCTGAAATGTTTACTTTCCTCCTTAATGTTCCTCTCTTTAACTCTTGGGCCTATCCAGTTCTCATCTATGATCCCACATGATGACTGACTTCTGAGGGATTGTTGTGAGGAAGTAATGTGAAAATTCAAGTAAAGCACTGAATAGATTGTCTGACACAGAATACGGCACCATAAGCAGTGGTTACACTAATATTATTGTATGAACGTAGTGAGGTAAACTGTAATTTTTTCCTTTCACTGAGAGAAACAGTTGATAGAAATCAAGGAGCTAGTCCAAAGACCTGACCACACAAAGCAGGTAGCAGGTTCTTGCTGAAGGTTTAGGATAGTGGAAGAAGTTTATCCCAGCACATCTGGCATGAAAGAGAATCTCAGAACCAAGGGCATGGTATGACCTGACTTAAATAGAAAAAGAACAATAATGAATATGTTTGTGTTTATGTAAAATATCTGGAAAAACAGACACCAGACTGGAGTGTGGGGAGTTGGGGGAACTTTCACTTTTATTTGTCCCCTTCATATTTTGACAGCTGTTTCATTTTAATTAAACATATACTGCACTAAACAATGTTAAAATAAATTATTTTTTAAAAGGTCAACCAATAAAAACAAATAACCAATCAGCAAATTACCCAAAAGAATCTCAGGACAGTTTCACTCAGACTTCTGTTCCATTTAGCCTCCTGCTTGGCCCTTGGACTCCCTCACATCCTTGGCTTAGCAGCTCCCACCCTCCAGAGTTGCTTCTGCAGTTATCCTTAGACAAGGAAGTTTACCTGCTATCTTCCTCTAGATCCAGGCCCTCTCAATTGGGTCCAGAGAGCCTCACCCACCCATCCCAGCCAAGAAAGCATCCCAGTAGGCGTGTTCCTAATGCAAAGACAGTTCTGTTCTGAGAGGAATAATTTGGTTAAATCTTTAAGGATTTTATTCTCTCCCCCTTTCCATGAGTAAATTAGCCTAAGGCTACTGAGCATAATGAAATTTTCTGTGAAGAAGCTGAGAGGGAAGATTTAGATAATCCATCTAAAGGCTCGGAGAGTTTGGAGAGAAGCATTTGGTGCAGTTATGATGGCATTCTATGGCACAAAACCTACAATGAACCAGACATTCTTTTAAAGCCTTTGCAAAATTTCATTAATTTGATTCTTACCACAACCCTATGAGGTACTTCCTGTTGTTACTCTACCAGTGAGGAAGCTGAAGCACAGTGAGGTTAACTACCTTGCCCAAGTTCTCACAGCTTGTAAAGGAAAGAGCCAGAGTTTCAAGAATGCCCAAATTGAGACAGGGACCATGGGTGTAGTCAGAGTAGGGTGAGTGCCTCTGGAAAAAGCAGGGTGGGATATTTACAGCCAGCAATATAACAATAGGCAAAGAAGTCCCTTTTGAACTCTGTGTTAAGCATTATGCAAAGTCAAGGTCACACTAATCCTCTAGGATCAAGATACCAGACTAAAAATATAGGCATCTTCAGTGAGGTCAGTTAAAAGTCAAAAGGCCAGGAGCAACTTGGCCTAGAATGATTGGGTGGTTTTACAAATAGGGAAGGATATCACAGCATAACCCCTGACTTTACTGTAAACAACCCTAGCAAGCAGAGAACAACCCAGCCCACCTTGAGGGCAGGGCAAGTGGTACAAGTCCACACCCCTAAGCCTTTTTTTCATGTTCTGGAAAAAGCCTCATCTGCCTATAAAATCCCTAGACAACACACCACCCTGGGCTTTCTTATCCCCTCCTGGCATGAGCCAGGAGCTCTGCCCTCTCACTTTATTTCTAAATAAAAGCCTGTACCTTGCTCTCCTACCTTGAGTGTGTTTGTAAAGCTCATTCTTTGGCTTCGTGAACAAGAACCCCGGCATCATCTTTGGGGGCTCGTCCGGGATAACTTCGGAGGTGAGTATTGGGCATCCAAGCCTGCCTTTTCTTTCACTGTCCTTATAGAAGGAAGCCGTCTATGGCACACAACATCGGGCACTTGTCAGCCACTTAAATGGGACTAGCCTGGCTGCCGATCTCAAAGTCTCAAGTGACAGGTTCCCCTGCGTCTCCCTCAGTGGATCCCCCAGCCCCCTTGGGAGCCGGGAATATCACCTGAGTGGAGGCCAGGATTCCCTTTCAGAGGCATCTCCTTGGATGCGAGGGATTGAGGAAAGCCTTGGGCAACTGCGAGAGTCTAGGCTGAGCCTACACCTCAGCGGCTTCTCAAAGGTCCGTGTGTCTGGAATCAGACCCCGACAACCCAAATGGGTATCCTTGAGGAGTGTCTCTCTTTCTGTCTCTGCTGACTTCCAGCCTGCTTCTCCAGGCCGTCCTGGCCTCTGAGTGAGGCAGGGGGCTTTCCTAACTCTCTTCTAACTTCATCAATTTCATGGAACCCGATGCTCACCACCACAAGGTAGGAGATCCAGGCTTCACTCTTATTCCTGACTTAATATTGTACATTTTTATCTCATGAAAATGTATCTGGGCACCCGTTAGCCACTTAAAAGACAATTAGTGTCAGCTACCAGTCTTCAAGTCTCAGGTGAAAGGTTTCCTGGTGTCTGCCACTCCTTGATCCCCGCCTCCGGATCGATGGGAATGTCGGGGAGTGGCTGAGCTGATTTCCTACTTTCCTATCCTAATCTGTGGACTCCGAGGGCAGACCAGACTAGTAGACGGTGGTCCTTGGATCTCGGCTCTGGCAGATTGATCTGATGGTGCTGAGTGAACCTCCGGCTAGGCTGCTGCCTATGGGAGGGTTGCAGATAACCCCCCCACCCCCAACCTCTTGTCTCAGATCAGATTTGTTATAGTAGGTGACTGGCTAAATAATTTCCAGGTGGTGGCAGAAACTAGTGCTTGAGTATAGACCCCCCCTCCAGAACTGTACATGTAAATGGCCCCATTTAAATTCTAGCCATGACTCTATTCTATTGATCTCCCTTCCTTAGAGGCAGTCATCCTGGGGCTAGGCATTTCCTTTTCTGCAACCCCAGGGAAGCAAAACTGGCTTGTGACTCTGACCAAGATTCAGGCAGTGAGAGGTCACACAGTCCCTGCACTTATTGGACAGGCAGGGGGCTCTCAAGGAATGACTAAAGCTTGTGCAGAAAAAATTAGGACTCCCAAAAGGCGTAAAGTAGGAGCACACTGGTAAGGTCCCACTAAATCCAGAGCTCCAAGGCGATTTTTGCTGGGTGGGAAGGCAAGAGGGAAATCAAGGCAAGGTACAGGCCACACTGGTAAGGAGTGGTTAATTCCAGTAGGCCGGCAGAGGGGGTGACTAACCACTGTCACCTAGGCTCCAAGGCGAGGGGACTCCCTCACACAGAGAAAAGACCGACCAGATGTCACACACCTGTCTTTCTCTCTTCCAGGTGGGAGCTTCCTCTTCAAGTTTAAAGACACGCCTCTGTCTTGCATTCTAAAGTACCGGGAGCAATTTGATCCCCAGACCCTGAAGAAGTGCCTTATCTTCTTCTGCACACAAGCCTGGCCTCAATACAAACTCTCTAATGGAGAGGCTTGGTCCCTGAGAGAAGTATACAATATGATAAGGTTATGCAGCTAAATTTATTTTAATGCAAAGAAGGGAAATAGCCAAAGTCCTGTGGACTACTACAATGTAAGACTAGTTTTCTAAATTTTTTTTGGTGAAAATCTACTCTACTTATTGGGTTCATTATCTTCAAAAATTGAGAGGTTTTTAAACTAGACTCCCTGAAACGGATGAAATGTATCTTCTGAAATACAGCCTGGCTTTAAATGACTGGTGCTAGAATTGTACTTGCATTTCAATTCCAGCCACGTAGACACACACAGTCCCTATCAGTTCAGAGCCTTCATCGGCCCTGTTAGTCTGGGGCCATCTAAACCTTAACCCAGTTATGTAAACTGCTCACTCTTAGAGTGTATTCTTGAAAACTGAAGAACTTTTAGTCAAATAAGCTAAAAGGAAAGAAGGCAATTGGATATCAGTAACTCAAATCTTTGTTTCAGTTTATCCATCTGTGTAAATGTTTTTTGAAAAGCATTGCTAACTGTAGTCATTACATCTCAATCTGTATGTTTGTGTGTCAAAGTGTGTGAATGGAGAATATTTTTTTACCTCCGGATGGTATTAATAAAAATTGATTTGAAGACAAGCGCTTGTGAAAATTGGGCATTCTAAAACTTCCAGAAAATTCTAATTAAAGTTATTAAGCATTAATGCTAATTTAAGTTGAACTGAAACAGACATATCCTTATGGTTATCAGCTGCCTAAGTTTACCTAAAGTTATTTAAGTGGATGTTATCTGCTAAATCTTTCAAGAATAAAATGCTTAGAGGCTTGACTTTGTCTAATGTTCAGTAAACGTTTTGTAAGTAATCTAGCATAGTTGTTAGGAGTGAGTAAACTAAGTGTAGCAAGTGAACATCTTAATTGTGTGTTATAGTGTGTATACCTACAAACGGCCTGAGCATTTTTGTAATAACCTAAAACCTTAAAGTTTTGCTAAGTTAAAAAGACAAAGTTTTATTAAACTGTTAGTCTGTGCTTAATGTTGAAAGATTGCAAAGGGTTTTTTAATTGTTTTATCAGAGCAGTTTCTCATGCTTAAAGTCTCAATGAGCTGAGTATTTAAGAAAATGAGATCTTAGTATTAAAAGGACTAAAAGCTAAACTTTGCTAACAACTGTAACCTTCTGTGTTTGCCTTTGAGGTATTTTGTCGTCTTCTGGTTAAATGAATAAGTACTGCTTCATGGCAACCTATAATCCTATTTAAGCAAGTGCCAAAGAAACTTTCTTCTGACAACTTCCTAAAACCAAATTCAAAAAGGTGCTTTTACCTCTAAGTTAACTCTGATATTTTCCAGAAGGCCCCTGGAACATGTCAGAGAGATTTTTTTCTCATTGGGGAAATATGTGGCTAATTCAGCTTATTTATCTGATATATAATTACTTGCTTAATTAACTGGAAAGCACTGTCAAAGGGAATGATGCTAAACTTTGTTACTAAATGTTTTGTGTTGCAGAAATATCCAAATTTCCTTGTCAACTGTCTTATAGTAAGCTCTCATCAGATCTTTAGCCACTCTCATTTACAAGTCTTTTGTCATTTATAGTCACTGTTTTATTACTCCTAAACTAGTAAACAACTATATTTCAGCAGAACAGGTATTACATAGGATTAGGTAAACTAAGGAAGTTCAAATGTTGCTGATAAAGTGTTTTAAGCTTTTTCTCTTAAGCTGACAACAGTTTAGTAAATTATAATACCTTTGTAAGCAGAATTGAAACATTTATCTTTCTCTCTACCTGATCCCTCCAGAATTTAAAAACTCTCAGTGACTCTTTATATTTCATGGCAGTATGTTTATTTGCATAAGCTCAATAAGAATCTGCTTTCCTTATAAGAGGACCAATTAAAAACACTAGCTATATTACTAAGGTTTTGACTGGAATGTCATACCTGAGAGACATGTGCATAAACTCAGATATGAACAGCTCTAAGGAACTAAAGTTGACCTTATATAGCCAGCAAAGCCCCTTGGAGGAACTGGCCTGGTACCTTGCTCACAGGATTCCCAGCAGCCTTACCAGGTGAGTAAGAGGAAATTCACCCAAATCTACAGGTACTGCAGGCAAAACCTGATGGCAACTCTGTCTTGGCTTTCTGGCCTCGAGGCCTTTAAAAGTCCAATCTGAAGTTCCTTATAAAAAGTTCCAGCAAAGCACATTTAAAGAGCCTATGTAATCAATTGCTCTTCTTGCTGCACTTATGCAAATAATCAAGCCAAGTGTTAATTATTTTCTTAATCTGGTTACTTCTAACAAAAATGAGGGTGATTTTAGAGAAAAGTATTGTTTCAATAGTGCAGCCTTATCTATACTGAGTCCTAATACTAGTCATTGGGACATAGACTAGATCCAGAATTCTAGTTTCCCCAAGATATCTGGCTGATTCTCAATTAGAGTTTTACTATTTCTAATCCTCATAGTCAGCCAAGCATTCTTTAATCTCCTTGTCAAGTCTGTTCTTCCAGAATGGAAAATCCAACTCCAGATGTTGCTACTTAACCTAATAATATGATTTATTCTGTCTTGCCTAGAAGCCATAAGACTGCAAATGGGGATAGCAATAGAATCCAGGATGGAAGTGCCCATCTTCTGAGGCCCTCTTGACCGACCACTGATGGAGACCTAGCTGCATGCCTTACTGCGCCCCCTCTCAGCACGAAGCAGCCAGAGTGGTCATCGCCCCCTTTCCCTAGCAGCAGCTAGGGTTTCCATCTGTAGAGGGGGGAATGAGACAGGGACCATGGGTGTAGTCAGAGTAGGGTGAGGGCCTCCAGAAAAAGCAGGGTAGGATATTTACAGTCAGCAATATAATAATGGGCAAAGAAGTCCCTTTTGAAACTCTGTGTTAAAGCATTATGCAAAGTCAAGGTCACACTAATCCTCTAGGATCAAGATACCAGACTAAAAATATAGGCATCTTCAGTGAGGTCAGTTACAGGTCAAAAGGCCAGGAGCGACTTGGCCTAGAATGATTGAGTGGTTTTACAAATAAGGAAGGGTATCACAGCATAACCCGTGACTTTACTGTAAACAACCCTAGCAAGCAGAGAACAACCCAGCCCACCTTGAGGGCAGTGCAAGTAGTACAAGTCTACACCCCTAAGCCTTTTTTTCATGTTCTGGAAAAATCCACATTTGCCTATAAAAACCCCTAGACAACGCACCACCCCGGAACTCCCTTGTCCCCTCCTGGTGTGAGCCGGGAGCTCTGTCCTTCCATTTTACTTCTAAATAAAAGCCTGTACCTTGCTTTCCTACCTTGCCTGTTTGCTAAGCTTATTCTTCGGCTTTGTGAACAAGAACCCCGGCATCAAAATCATTCCTCTCTTTATCCAGCCATCTAATCCCTCCACAGGCAACCTGACTGACCACTTACACAAAGTACAGTATTCTGTTTAGAATCACAATATCACTTCTTGAAGAGCTCAGCCAGTGCCTGATACCCAAAAGCTGAGTTGAGGAATGTGACTTAGTTGGTACAGTGTAGCAAAAGGTCCTGCTTGGAACTAAATTTGTAATTACCTTCTTTTTCATCAATATATTATTAAAGGTAGTTGTATCCTCATGAAAGGAGGACTTAGGGTACCCAAAGAGAGAAACAGGGGAATGTAGTCTTATTACAGAAAAAGCCAGTGAGATCAGCCTTTTTAAGGTTGGGTACCTCAAGATGTGGCATTCAGCTAGGTTGAAGGTAAAGTGGTTGGGGCTGTGAATCTGAAGTTTACAGAAGCCTGTGTCCATCCTGAGACTCAACTCTGCCATTGGTCTTCAGCCAGAAAACTGCCAGCATCTGCTGGAAATGGATAATAAAACACAGAATTGAATGAATGAAAAAATCTGCTTTTCAGCCATGATCGTGGAATGCACCTCAAACAGTATTCAAAAGCAAACTTAAAGCCAAAGCATGTATATTTAAAATGAAGAAAGACTGAAAATATATGCAGCAAACGCCCAGTGTAAATACCCAATGTATGTAGGGTAGAAGGGAAGATCTAATAAAACGTAGAAATCATTGAAGTAGAAAACAAACAATAGAAAAATCAGCTAAGCCAAAAGTAGATTTGTCCAGAAGACTAGTAAACAAACCTCTGGAAAACTGACCAACAATAAAGTAAAATAGATTGAATGTGTTCTAAATGCCACTGAATTGTTCACTTTAAAATGGTTAATTTTATGTTCTATGAATTTTACCCTGATAAAAAATATTTGGAATGAAAAAGGGGAGATATAACTATGAATAGAGTACAGAAGAATCATACCATTTGGTAAGATGTCTAGTAATTGCTTTAAAATACCCCATCAAAAAAGTGCGGGGGGATTATAGATGAAACAAGATATGCAAAGTGTTGATAATTCCTAAGCTGGGTGATGGGAATATGGAGGTTCATTATACCATTCTCCATACTTTTGTGTGTTTGAAAAGCTCCATTAAAAAAGTTAAAATAGAAACCCCCAAGTCATTTCAAAATTTAAGTAATTTGTTGATTTCTTAGAGCTGAACTGACGTTTAAATATCACATACTAAAATCTCCAGTATCTCAGAGAAGGAGTCTTACAAGCACATTAAGAAACGAGGAAGGCCCCTGCATGTGAGCCAGTGCTGCCTCGTAGGTCATTCCACAGGCCACCTCGCCCTCTGGTTCTTGTGGAACATAGTCCTTCATTCAGCAACTCTACCTCTAGGAATGTATGTACCCTCAGGAAATAAATGGTCACATGTGCAAACCTGCATGTAACTGGGGATGCTCCTCTCAACAGGTTCATAATCGTGAAACATTGGTAACAAGAACATATACAGAGGCTGGTTCAATAAATCATGGTCATAAGCAAATAATTGGATATTATGCAGAATAGAAAAATAATCTGTTTAAACTCCTTGGACCTCAGTTTCCTCATTTGTAATTGGAGAAAGACAAAAGGAAGACAGGAAAAAGGTTGTACTTCTCAACTAGTTTTAATAGGCTAGCAAATGTGTGTGATACCAAAATATGACAAGGACATTACCAGAAAGGAAAATTACAGGCATAAATACAAAAATCCTAAATAAAATATTAGCAAATTGAATCCAGCAATATATAACAATTATAATAAATCAGGACCAAATTGGGTTTAGTCCAGGAATGTTTAATTAGTTTAACATTAGAAAACCAAACAATGTAGTTTAACACATTGAGAGATAAAGGGAAAAATATATCATCTTAACAGATACAGAAAAAGCATTCAATAAAATTCAAAATCCATTGAAGATTTTAAAAACTAAGTAAATTAGGAATGGAAGGAAACATATTTAATCTGATAACTGGTATATCAAAAACCAGTAGCCAGCATCGTACTTCCTATTGAGTTGTTGAAAGTGGACCCCTTGAGTTCAGGAATTAAACAAGGATGACACCGTTTGCCACTTTTTTTTGTTAGGACAACTCAGCAAAATAAAATTCCAGTTTATTGTTGGACAGCATTATTTCACACATACATCAAACAGGCCAAAAATAAATAAATAAACAGCAATGTCATAGACAGAAAAAGGATAAAGAGGAGACCTTTATCTTTGGCCTTTTTAACCATCTCATACAAACCAACTACTTATAGTACAGCTAAGTACACAAAAGAAGTTACTAGAATGTTGAGAATAAGATTTTTTGTTGTTTTTACAATTTTTTTTCTCCCTCCTTTGAGATTATAATGGTCACACCACAATTAATGTACGAAGACATAAAAAGCTCAGAAGGATGGCTTGGTCAACTAAGATCGTTAAAAATGGCTGACCACTAACAACATGTACAAATACAGAAAATGTAAATTAAAAATACAGGCAAAATTTCCTTTTTAAAGTGCTTTTAAGAAAAAAAGCAGGGCTTTGGAAGTTTTGTTTCTTTTTTCCTCCCCTATTTCAAATTCACTTTGTAGTGTTGGTTGGGTGGGAAGAGCACGTGTCATCTGCGGGTGGCCCTGCCCACAGTGTGTGGGCCTCTCTACTCCAGGGTGACCATGTTTACATTCTGAGAGGAGAAATAGAAGGTAAATAGGTCACAGTGGCCTTTTTTTTTAAGTTTATATTTTCCTTTTTTGCTGTCTAGTCATCCTCATCTGTCTTCTGCTGCTTGGTATCAACATCATTATCCTCATCATCTTCAGCCACCTGCTTGCTAGTAGCTGCCCCAGCCTCCTCATCTTCATCTCCATCCTCTTCCTCACCATTACCTTCCTCCACCTCCTCCTCTTCCTCCCTGCCTTCTTCCTTTTCTCATCTACCTTGTTGGCCTCCTGCTCCCCATTTCCCTAATCAGCATTACTATTAGCAGGTGCAACTCTTTGATTCTCTGCCTCCTCCACAACTTCCTTCTTCTCCTTTAAGTCTATGGTAGTGATCTCAGAACTGTTGTCCATGGTGGAGTCTGACATGATGGGGCACACCACTGGTGATCCATTGTAGCGGATTTTTAAAAAATGATAATTATTCACAATAGCCAGGATATGGAAGCGCCAAAGTGTCCTTCAATAGACAAATGAATAAAGAAGATGGGGTATATTATACACAATGGAATATTATTCAGCCAGAAAAAAGAAAGAAATCCTATCATTTGTGATAACATGGATGGACCTAAAGAGTATTATGCTGAGTGAAATAAGCCAGATGGAGAAAGACAAATACCATATGATTTCACTTATATGTGGAATCTAAAAACAACAAAAGACAAAATGAACAAAACAGCAGTAGACACAAGAGACACTGAGAAGTGGCTGGCGGTTACCATGGCAGAATGGTTGGGGTGGGTGGATTAGTGGGATAAAAAGGCACAATATCTCAATCATAATGTAGGTTGGTCATGGGAATGAAAGTGCAGCATGGAGAATACAATCAATGGTTCTGTAACATCTTTGTATGTTGACAAATAATAACCACACTAGTTGGGGTGAGGATTTAATAATGTGGGTAACTGTTTAACCACTGTGTTCTATGCTTGAAACCACTATAATACTGTATATCAACTATACTTCCATAAAAAAAAGCGAGAGTTGGAGGAATGTGTGGTGGCAGAGGAGGGGGCACAACGGATGTGGCTGAAGTGAGCAGGGAGCCAGAACAGGGAACAAGGCAAGATGGCTTTTCAGCACAGCCAGTGGGCTCCCCCTCACCAGTTCTTGTACTCTAGCCAGTGCAGTAAGGCAAGACAAAGAAATAACATGAATATGGGTTGGAAGAGAAGAAATAATACTCTTATTATTACAGATGATATGCTTGTATATGCAGAAAATTCTAAAGCCACAAATAGTTACAATTATTAAGAGAGATTAGCAAAATCAACATACAAAATCAACATCAAAAGATCAATTATATTTCCATATACCATCAACAAGCACTTAGAAAATGAAATTTAAACAAAGATTACATTTATAATAGTATACAAAATCAAGTATCCTGAACTAAATAAAAAATGTGTAAAATCTTAAGTGAAAGCTGTAAAGCTTTATTGACAATACCAAGTGTTTATGAAGATGTGGAGCAAAAGGACTCTTAAACACTGATGTTGGAAGTGGCAGTTGGTACAACTTTGGTAGACAGTTTGGTAGTATCTAGTGAAATTGAAAATATACTATATGATCCAGCAATTTCACTCCTAGATATATACCCTATATGTGCACATGTACCCCAGGAGACAGAAAAAAATGTTCATAGCAACATTTTTCATAATTGCCCCAAACTGGAAACAACCCAAATGTCCGTCAACCATAGAATGGATAAATAATTTCATGTAAATTCATGGAATGGAATGTAAGCAATGCTAAAAACGATGAGCTTACACCACATGCAACAATGTTGAATCTCAGAAACATAATTATAAGGGAGATGAGCCAGATGCAGAAGGAGATACGCATTATACTTCTATTTATATAAAGTCTGAAAACAAAACAATAGTTTTGGGGAATTCATATTTGAGTGGTAAAGCTTCAAAGAAAAGCAAGAAAGACAAAGACACTGAGAAGTGACTAGTGGTTATCATAGGAGAGGGGTTAGGATGGGTGGGTGGGGAGGGTGAAGGGCATAAAGGGGCATAAAATTTCTCAATCATAATGTAAGTTGGTCACAGGGATTGGTAGTTCAGCATGGAGAATATAGCCAATGATTGTGTAACATCTTCCTATGTGGACAGATAGTAACTGCACTAGTGGGGGTGAGGATTTAATAATGTGAGTAACTGTTGAACCACTGTGTTGTATACTTGAAACCAATATAAGATGGTATATCAACGATACTTCAATGAAAAAATAAATAAGTAAAAGCAAGAAAGTAAGAGCCATAAGTTGTCATTAGAGTGGGTTCCTTGAGAGGAAAGAGGCTGTGCTTGGGCAGAGGCTCACAAGAGCTTTCAGGAGTTCTGGCAATGTTCTGTTTCTTGATCTTTGTGGTAGTTTGCTTTGGAATAACTTGTCAAGCTGTATATTTACATTTTATGCAGCATAAGCAGGAAGGTTTTAGAACCTGGACATAATATTAGGATCTATCTCAGGACATTTTGCAAGAATGAAATTAAAATATGTAGAGCTCTTGAATATCCCGGGCACTTTCTAAGATCTTAAATGTTAGCCTTCTGAACACAAAGGTTGGCTATGTTCTTACTTTTTTTCTTACTTGGTGCCATATTTCTCAGCTTATGTTTGTCATTATTTATGTTAATGCTGTTTTATGAATTATTAGTCTTTCCTTTGTGATTTCTTTCATCACTCGCAATCATAGAAAGTCTTCTCTAATCCAGATATTTAACAAATATTTATTTACTTGGCAGTTTTAAAAAGGGTTGCTTTTGAACGTTTGATCCTTTTTTTTCCTTCATAGCAACAAAATATATTATTAAAGAGTTAGTACATACTTGCATAAAATCAACATTAATCTGTAAAATTGAACTGGAATTCATATTTAGTGTCATGAAAAAAAGCAAACTGATGTTTTTTCCAATCAGGTAATGAAATCCCCCTAGCACCACTAATTGAGCAACTCATCCCTCCCCCAAGCCTTCTGCTGTTGTCTCCTCCTGAATATGTTAAATTCACAACCATTTGCACCTACAGCATAGACAGGAAACAACAAAGTGCTTGAATGGAATGTGGTAATACAGCTGAAGGGGGAGGAGAGACAGGGATGGTTTCCAGGCACCAGGAGGGCTTGCTGCAACTCAGAGGGAAAGAGAAAAAGAGGTAGAAAAGCTTTTTCTGTCAAACTAGTGCTCCTTAAAGATTCCATCCTTGTGTGGGACACACAAGCCACTTGCTCTTAGGATGTTGGACTAATCACTGCATGAGTGAAGACCTTGTTCTTATGCATCATGTGCGGATAGTCATAGCACCTACATCATAGGGTGCTGTGCACAGAAGCACCTATCCAAATAAGATGCACAGGCTATGGAGTCAGTCAGGTGTCTCATCCCTCTGTCCACCACGAATTAGCTGCATGACCCTAAGGTAGTTTCCTGACTTTCCATCCTGTTTCCCCATCTAAAATATGTGGCAACTAACAGTAATTAAAATTAATAGTAAATTAGAGATAGTAATAGCTACCTTATGTGGTTAATATGAGGATTAAAGAGCTAATGCATTTAAAGGGTTTAACAGAAGGGTGTCTGGCACGTAATAAGCTTTCGATAAATCACAGTTGTGGTGGTTTTAATTTTTATTGGTATTATGGAAGGATCAGGAAGAGAAACAAGATTCAGCAAAGGAGAATGAGAAGTAGGTGAGGTAGGGCAGGGACGGACATCCTCATGATGAACTTTTCCTGCCTATGATGAAAAATGCCAAGATATAAACAGTATAGTAAGAACAGGATGGACTCCATCTTAAGGCTAAGATTCCATTTTAAAAACCAGGGAGTTAGGAGGTAAGATTCCTAACATAATCTTTGGTAATCAGCCAACAGCCTATCTTAAAGCAGTGCAAGCAGTCCTAATGTGCCCCCCCCCCCCCCCCCCGCCAGTGCTTGAGGGTAATCACAATCTTGGAGAAGAACAGGATCAAGAAATTCTTTGTGTCAAGTTTATCTTACAGAATATCTAGAGGACAGACTATGCATGATGACATACTGTCTCTCACAGGAGAGAGACATCATAAGACCCCAAGTCAAGCCTATGTACCGCCCCCATCCCCTCCCCCACCCTTTGCCCCATTCCTGAAAGCCTTAAAATGCAGAATCCTAAGGCCCTAAGTGCAGCTCCTCTCTGAGGTTGCCTGCACTCTCCTTTCTCCCAGTGTGTATTTTTTGCCTTAAATAAAAACTTCTCACTGCTCATAATTACATTTTGTCTCCTTGCTCTTCCAGTGGTAAGCGTCTGTGTTACTTTGCTATTTCATTCAATTTTCTAGACTTAAGCACAAGTCTACACTTTCTCTGTCCTACCTCAGACAAGAAGGGAAGGGCTACTGATATCTCTGATTTGTGTTTTCAAGTTCCTGTTGCCTAGGTGACCCGGACAGGACAGTAGCTGTATGGTCATGCTCTTCAGTAGTAGCCTGCCCCAAAACCTCTTTTTTTTGCCTTTGGTAAATTCTCAGAACATAATCTCACTCCATCCAGTGCTCTTGGTTCCGCCAAATCCTAGGGGTGGTAGGGGCTTTCCATGCCGTGCAGATTCAAGCAGATAAAGGACACCAGGTGACTCTGGCTTCAGGAGTTGGCAAGGGATCTACCCTATGCTGAGGTGGAGTTTAATGGGCTTCCCTTTCCTCCCTCTGTTCTTCCTTGCTCTCTGCTGCCTGCAAAGCAGCTGTCATTCACTACTACTCTCCCTTTAATGGATTCCTTCCTTACCTACACTCCTGCAACCTTCTCCAGATTTCTTTCTCATTCAGAGTCAAGAACCCTATCCCCATCCAGGTTGAGGTTTCATCTAGTGCACAGCTGCCCAACAACATAGGTATGGAAAAGATCAGGAAGGGGGAAACTATGAGAGAGGGTTGTCATGGAAGCCAGGGGCAAGTAGTATCTGGGAGGGAGATAATGCCAAAGAATGCATTCAAAGTCTACTTTCTCCTAACGAAAGAGTCATTTCATCTCTTCGTGACTATTGAGAATGAAAGGGAAAAAAACATAATCTTAAATGAAAGATGTCAGACACAAATTCCCTACCAGACTTCTTTCAGCTAGGTCCCTTATTCTGATCTGAATGTCCAGGTCTCCCAGGTCTTACAAATAGGAAAATACATATTTCCTGAATAAAGGAAAAGCCAATGTCACACAAAGTGAAAAGAAGCATCAGGTTTGTGTCATTTTGGGGAAATAAAATTTTAGACAATTTCTAGTTTATACACCAGGGAAGGGGATGGGAGAGGGAAGAAAGTGTGATGAATCACAGGTTTTCAAAGCAGTGCTCTCTACCATGGTCCCAGAAAGAAATGACAGCATGAATTATTTATCTGAGTAAATCATTCAGCAAGCACTTATAGAGTAAGTTTGAGACAAGGTGAGCAGAAAGAGGAAAGATATTCTCATCTAGCATGGATGAGTGGGCAGATGCCCTCCAAGTGTAGATTTAGAGAGGGGGAGGGAAGAATAAAGGATTATAAACCTACAAGAGTCAGGGAATGTTGGGGGCCACTGCAGGTTTGGGGGCCTGAGTGGAGCTACCTCCTGCCTAGTATGGAGGAAGGGTCCCTTTTGGCTCTGGAAAGATGGAGGTGGCTGCCAGGAGCCTAGAAGTGCCCCAGAGGGATGCTAGGAGTTGGTCTCTGGCGCCTTGGCTCCTGGCTGGTTCTCAGCTCAAGGATCCCAGGCAGAGAGGCCCTCCCAGTCTCCCTCTGGCCATGAGGTTAAAGAGGTGAGGCTTAAGGCAAACAGGGGTGCTGGGTGTGAGGGAGAGGTGCCTGCAGAGAGCACAGGAGGCCCAGCCTCCAGCTCCTACCCATAGAGATGAGACAGGGACCATGGGTGTAGTCAGTGTAGGGTAAGGGCCTCCAGAAAAAGCAGGGCGGGATATTTACAGTCAGAGCAATATAACAATGGGCAAATAAGTCCCTTTTGAAACTCTGTGTTAAGCATTATGCAAAGTCAAGGTCACACTAATCCTCTAGGATAAAGATACCAGACAGAATATAGACATCTTCAGTAAGGTTAGTTAAAAGTCAAAAGGCCAGGAGCAACTTGGCCTAGAATGATTGAGTGGTTTTACAAATAGGGAAGGGTATCTCAGCATAACCCATGACTTTACTGTAAACAACCCTAGCAAGCAGAGAACAACCCAGCCCACCTTGAGGGCAGGGCAGGTGGTACAAGTCCACACCCCCTAAGCCTTTTTTTCATGTTCTTAAAAAATCCTCATTTGCCTGTAAAACCCCCTAGACAACGCACCACCCCAGGCTCTCTTGTCCCCTCCTGGCGTAAGCCAGAAGCTCTGTCCTCTCACTTCATTTCTAAATAAAAGCCTGTACCTTGCTTTCCTACCTTGGGTGTTTGCTAAGCTCATTCTTCGGCTTCGTAAACAAGAACCTCGGCATCAGTGGGATCTCAGCTGAGCCCAAAGTGAGACTCAGAAATGTCTGGACACTGACATCAACAGCTCAAGGACTCCAAACTAACCTTGCCCTGACCCAAGAAATGAGAATAGCCAGTAGCTAAGATGAGGCTTAGGGAGTGCTGAGCCTCCCCTGAGTACCAGTCTCTCCGGAGTAACATGCTTTCTTTGTAACTGGGCAAGAGGCAGAGGGTGGTCCCAGCCCAAAAGACAGTCTTATTGTTGCCACCAGGTGTCCAGAAGCAGCGGCAGTTACAGCAACCTAAGGAATCTTCTCAAGGAAGGGAGAGCTGCCCCTTCCAAAAGTGTACATGAATGGAGCCCCCTGAAATACCCACTTTCCATTTTTGCTCCCACCCTCATCCATTGGCAGATTTATCAGGATATATTAGAGAAGAAAGCATTGGGACATTATTAATTAATGGGTGCAGATTTGACTGTGACCTAGGAGACAGGTCAGTTGTGATAGGGGGCTCTCTGGGAGATATTCAATCCATTTCAGTTTCCCTTTGCCTCATCTGTAAGTGAGGCTGATAAAAACTCCACTTCACAGTATCACCCCCTTCCCATATTATAGCTTCTATATTTACTTTCCTTATTTATTTTTCCTCTATATTCCTAAAAGCAATATCACACACAGAAACATTAAACTTGATTCTTATATTCATTAACAGAAGTCCACAACATATAGTTTGGTGAAAAAATACACTATACAACAGCACTTATATTTGATCACTTTACACATATATCTTTCTGGATGTGCTGTTATAGAGAACTATCTAGAAGGATATTCATCAAAGGTCTGACAATGGTTATATAATGGTAGAGTTTCATGTAATATAAGGGTGGAGAGTTTCATGTAATATGTACATTAGTCTTTGTATGTTCCTTCATTTTTTTAATGTTTACAAAGAGTTATACTCCTTTCATAAAAGAATAAATCATCAAAGAAATAGACACAGAGAACAGATCCTTACACAGACAGGAGGGAGCAGGGACAGAGGTCAGAACATCCCTCCCTCCACATTGCTGGTATGTTCCCAAAAGAAAGCCACTTCGAGGATGAATTCATGCAGTTATATTTCTACTTCCTCCTTCTCATCACCAGTCTCTGAATATACTTAAGGGTCCACGGAGGGCTGGGTCTAGCCTGTTAACTGTGGCTGAGAGGGGTCACTGTGTTCACCAGCGACTTCTCTTGATCTCTCCTCCTCTTCACATGTCACTTCCTTCAGGGTGATGACCAAATTCTCAAACACCTGGGCCTTCTTGCTCTCCTGTCACAGGTTTCCTTTGAGTGGCTCTCCTCACTACAATATGAACAGCAGATTGTGTATTTTCACTTCCTAGCTCTATGAATATCCCATGAACCATCATTCTTATACCCAGAACCACCACTGATGGAAGGAGACTGCACCCCAGAACTGCTGGGGGCATCAGTGACCAGTATTTGATCCTGAGGTCTGGCCCTGCCTCTAAAGTGAGGGGCATCCATGGATGTAAGTGGAGGGTCCTGAGACACCACCAAAATCACATCCTCATCTGAGTCCTCGAGGGTATCATCTTTCTCTATGGCATTGTAGTCAGTGTAGCTGATCACTACTGCCTTGGGACCCCGAAATGCCACAGGGCTTGCTGCCCTTTCCATGATTAGCTCAGATCTTTTGGGTCACTTCCATTTCTAAGAGTGTCATCCCAATCCTCTTCCTCCCTTATCATCTTGATTAACTCCAAAAAATTGGGAAGATGCTCCCGATCATTTGCATACACACTGAGAAGATGCTTCAGCCTGAACAGGGGTTCAGCTCAGCCCCTAAAAGGAGCTGGTGCAGGCGAGTTTGCTTTCCATCTTTCTCAGCTATGATCCCTGCCTGAATAGTATTCTGGAGCTGTACCTCTAAATGGATCACATAAAGGGAGGCTTTTTCCCCTTATGCCTGCAAAGTGTTAAAAAAAATTTACAATGGGCAGTGATTCTGCTTTCAGACTCCCCAAACACCAATTTCATTGGCATGTAAGAATTCTGCCACACTTAATTTGGAGTTGGCGGACTGGAGCAAACACATGACCTCCCAGGCAGGGCCCCTAAGAGTTGTCATCAAGTGCTTGAGCTTTTCCTTCTCAGACATATCCAATCTGGCAGGACCCCACTGACTTGGATCAGCCAGTTTTCAAAGGTTTCTTACCCTTGGGCTGGCACCACCCTCCTTGAAAAGAACTTCCCTTTTCTTTCTTCCATATTGACCCTTGAAGAACCAAGACTCCTCCTCAGGGATGTCAACAGGGAATGGGCCCAAGGCAGCCAGAGTGCCTTCTGCCGCCCACCAGCGCAATGATGCTACCCATGACGATGATGACCTCCATCTGAATATGACAAGATGCTCAGGCTTTTTAGAAAAGCCTAATCTGCAGGAGGAATCCCCAAAGCAACGCTCCTGGGCTCAGCCTTCCTTGTATGTCAATGGGGACTGTAAAGAAAAGGAAAGAAAGCGGAGGGGGAGGGGGGGTGGGGGGAAGGGGGGGAACCGTCAATAAAGTAGTAGATGGCTTCCCTACAGTGACCTCTACCTCGCTGAACCCCCTGCAGTGCATTTTACTTTTACTCACTGCCCTAAAAATACCCTGCAGGAGACTAGCAATTACAACCTTATGGAGCTGGCTGGTGTCCCCGAGCTAGCAGGGTGCTTTTCTGAGCCGCATCCATCCCCTCCCACCAGTCCTCCAGGATGGAGGACAGCTGTTGCTTTGAGTTGTTGGATGAAATAGTGTGTGGAGCCGTTACTGGGCTGTCAAAACAGTGCAACAGTCTAAGTCTCACAGATTATGTGGTGATAAATACCATCTCCATTAAACTCACGGTCTCAGGTGTTAACCGCATCCCCTTCTGAAAGTTTCCCCCGTTGTTCCTCATATTCTTACTGGAGCTCAGAAATAAGTGCGTGCCTTTATTTCCTGTCAGCCTTTGCAACAGGGGCCCTTCCTTGAGAAAGCTCGCCTCCGGGGTTGGTCGACCTCGGTCTCCAGGGGTTAGCAGGTCCCAGTCCTCAGAGCATCAGGACAGAGCGGTTGTGGAAGGCAGAGCCGCAAAGGGAAAAAGTCAGAAGCAGCCTCTTTCCTCAACTCGCTCTCTCCCTCCCCAATCTCCACGCCCCACACCCCTGGGGACTCCGCTCTTGCCAGAAGGAAAATTCCCTCACGTAGCTCCAAAATACTTGCCAAAGCAATCCCCATCCCATTACATCTGCCCCGGGAAATCGCCGGCCTACCAGCCCTGCCATCAGCTGCACTGCATTGAAGTTCGGACTCGGCTTTGATGGCCTGCCAGGGAGAAAGGGAAAGGAGATGGACACTCACACCCACAGACTGCACCCCAGGAAGAGATGAGGAGATGCCAAAGGGTTCAGGGAAGGCAATATGAGTTTCTCTCCCCGCCTCGCCCCTTACCAACCTTCTGGAAATGCCCCTCTCTCAATCCAGGCAAATCCTATCCATTCGGCCTCATCCAGTAGAAGCCCACCTCCTTCCTCCGCGCAGCCGGGCCACGGGAATGCTCCTTCCTCTGCTTCCCTGTTCTCGATTCCCCAAGGAGCGAGCTGCCCAGTACCGGTGGGGCTTCCCCTCTTCTCCCGCTTGAGGCATCGCCCCCTTTCTTTACTTGTGCTGGGCTGGTGGGCAGCGGTAACTCCGGCTTGGAGAGCTGAGGATGTCACCTTCCGGTCTCCGCGGCCCTGCAGGGGAAAGGATGACGCCTCCTTAGCCGCTAAGTGACCCGGGCTGCCTGACAGGGCTGCTAGGCACTGCCACTCAGCCTGGGTAGCCGAGTTGTAGCAGCACGGTTCCCACGGCAGCAGCGGCCGCCCCCGCCCACCTGCTGGGCCCTCCCCGCAGCCGCCTCTTCTTTTAGCCTTTGCCCAGTGAGACAAAAGCGCGTGATGAGCAGAGCGGCGCGGCCAATCAGCGGGCCGCGGGGCGGCCTTGCCGCTCAGCCTCCGGCCCAAGGCCATTGCTAGCCAAAGTGGGGAACCGGCCGGCGGGGGCTGCGGTACACGGGCGCAGCAGCCGGCGTGGTATCAAGTGCAGCTCGGACTCACCGACCGGGCCGATTTGCATTTTACCCGTGAGTTTGCTGCTTCCTCCTCGCTTCCCTTCTTCCTCTCCCCTTCCATCTTGACCCACCTCCCTCCGCGCTTTGAGCCCAGATGCCTCAGACACGAGGTGGGACTGAAATCAAGTGAACAATGAGTTCCTCACCTTTGTATAGGGGCGAGGGGCGAGGGGAAACATGTACTGAGCGCTTTCTGCGTGCAGATGCATTCGCACGGACATCTTATTTATTCTTCTCAGCAGCCTTGTGGAGGTGGCAGTATGCCCATTTAACAGCGGGGACTTAAGCATCTAGGCAGTACGGTTAGAAGTGCAAAGCTAAAAGCTCACACCCAAGTCGACCCGTCTGATTTCAAAGGCTGCTCCGTGTGAACACTCTCTATTCTCAGGTTGAGGGTTAGTGGAAAAAAGCCAAAGTGAAGATGGGAAGGCCCGTTTGGAACTATATAGAATTAGTGAACAAAGACTATTATCTCCATTTTACAGATGAGGAAACAGACACAGAGGTTATGCGTCTTGCTCCTCATCATACTGCTGTCAACGTAATTTTGCACCTCAGTCTGTTGCTCTCCAAGTGCCAACTGTTTGCCTCGCTGAGTAGCCTAGAGAGCATTTTCACATGGGTGGTTTCAAACCCTCTCAACAGCAGTCCTGGTGTGGTGGTAGTGTCAAAGGGCAGGGGTGGGGAAGAGTTGGGCAACTTTTATGGTACCCATTGTACAGAAGAGGAAACCAGGGCACTTTTCTCTTTTTTATACTCTTTTTTTTAAACTACAACAAACTGTTTATTTAAAAATTTAAGCATTATTTCTACAACTTATGCCAAAGTAGACAAAGGCTCAGAGAGGTGAAATGACTTGCTTGAAATTATAGGGTAAAGCTAAAATTTGGATCATGTCTCTCTGACACCACAACCATGTTAATTAACCAAAGTATGGGTGCAAGGCTTGCTGCCTCAGAATCATTTTGGAGAGCTTGTTAGATATACAGATTTCTGAACCCCACATCTGAGGTATTAGGATTTACTAGTACTAGGGGTGGGGAGTGTGGTTTATAGCCAGTGCTGTAGTTAATTCTGAGGTATAGAGAGGTTTGTGAACCACTTCCGAAAACAACACATCACACTGAGGGTAATAATAATAAGCAAATGGGCTTGCTGCCAATGTATCTATCCACAGCATATCTGTCATGAAATGTAACTACAGAACAGACCTGAGAACCTAGGGTCCTTCCTGAAGTTGTTAGCAAAGAGTTTGGACTTTGTATATTTTCTAAGTCCATAGGTTTGTAAATTTTCAAATGAGTCTGTGGCCCAGAAATGGTTAGGAATCACTCCTCTACAATCATTCTTCATAGTCATCCTCTTTCAACTTGTACATGAGGAAGAAGCATGAGAAATGAGACAGTTTGACATAGCCCTTGAACCACAGCTCTCTGCCGCTGATAGAGCTCTTTCATTTCCTGGCCTGAGGACACGTTGCTAGGCTGCCCGTCTGTGAGCTCTTGATGGGACCTCTTCTTTGCCAGATTTGGCATCACTGGCCCCTGAGAAGGAGCGACTCCATGGAAACGGCATGCAGGGCTGTCCAGAGTGAATGGGCCATGAAGCTAGTGGCTGGGAAATCTGCTCAATTTTCCATGACTTCTAGTTCTTGGAGAGCAAGTCTTAACTTCCCTTGTGTAGAATGTGGCTTGGAGGCCCCCCTGTGGGGCTTGTTCTTGATACCTGATGCTTGGAAGCAAATGCAATCTGATACCCATTCAACCGCTATTGGGTTTGTCTTCAGCCTGCCCAGGTACCTCACCTGTTCCCTTCTACCTTCTTGTTTACAACCACAACACCTGAAGTTCCTTAGGGTAAACAATTCAAATTTGGAGATGAGGCACCTTCCATCAGATGACTGTGCCATTCTCTTGTGGATGGAACAGTTGTGGGGAATGGACACACAGTCAGGGGTGACACTGGCAGTAGCTGTGGGGTGTCCTTCAGACTCTTGCTTCTGCTCCCCAGTACCATGACATCTGACCCTGGGTCACAGTAGGTTCTTGTTCTGTGTTTAAATTGGCTTCATTGCCAAATTAGGTGATCTGCAGTTGGACCTGATGAGAGTGGGATCAAATAGGATAAAGAATAGATCTTAGAGCTCTGACAAAAAACTGAAAGGAAATGGATTGTGTAAAGGTGCCTTGATTGGACCATTAGAACAAAGTGAGGGTCTTTTCATGCAAGACTGGAAGGAGGCCTCATGTGGGAGTGTGTTCCAATTCACAGCTCTAATGTGACCACATTTTCCAGTTTCAACAAAGCAGCCTTAAAAACCTGAAGGTTAGCGAGGTAAGGCTTTTAGTTGAAACACTAATCACTGCCCTCGGCTGCCTGCCTCCTTTGTGCCAGGAACTTTACATTTGTTGTCTCACATAAGCTCCTTGACACCCCTGTTGAGACAGGCAATGTTATCTATACCATTTTGCACACAGGGAAACTGACTTTCAGGAAGGTTAAGTAACTTGTATAAGGCCACTCAACCTGTAAGTGGAGGCACTGGGACTCCAGCCCAGGGCTGTCAAACCCTAAAGCCCATGGCCATCTCTTCTCTGCTGTCTTCGAAACAAGCAATACAAAATACATCCTGCTGATGATCCAGCACAGTAGGCCAATTGCAGCCTCTAGAACAACATAGTTGTAATCTTACCTCTGTTCCTAAGATCTCATTATTTAAAAAGTGAAAGTACTAATATAACCTGTGAAGCAACTTATATCTGGGTAGTCTGCTAAGCCTTTTATATACTACATCTCATGCAACTTTCATGACAATCATTTTACAGATAAGAATATTGGGGCTCAGGGATGGGAAGACACTCAGCCAAGGTCACAAAGCTAGGAAGCGGCATGGTGAAATTCAAACTTGAGCTGTCTGAATCCAGAACCTGTGTTTTTCTGCTGTAACATACTGGCACTGGGGAAAACAAATATGGCCCTCATTCTAGATTGGCTCCTGTTTGTCTGCCACAACTCTATCTCCTTCCTTTGGCCTGTGTCTAGTGCCTTGTGCCGCTCATCCTAAAAGCTCTGTGCCTTAGGCCTCTTCCTCAGCCTGGAATGCCTGCCCTCATGCCATCTAACGAGAACCTGTTCATTGGTTAAGGATCAAGTCAGATGCCCTCCTCAGATAAATTTTTTTGGTTGCTCCCTCTCCCAGACGGAATAAATTGCTCTTGTCTCTCTGCTCTGACCCTGATTAATGTACCTTTTTTTTTAAAACTGATATACTATCTTACATTAGTTTCAAGTATTATACAGCACAGTGGTTCAACAGTTACCCATGTTATTAAATCCTTACCCCCTCTAGTGCAGTCACTCAGTCAACACAGGAAGATGTTACAGGATCATTGGCTATACTCTCGATGCTGTACTTCCATCCCTGTGACCACCCTACGTTATGATTGAGAACTTTTGCATGCACCCTTTATTTTGCCTTCCAGTGTAGTTTATCTCACGGTTGACCTGTGACCCCACTAGATTCTTAGGTCCTTGACAGTGGGTCCCAATCTTCTTCACTTCTAAATCCACAGTGATCTACCCACAACAATTTAGTAGATGATCAATATTTGTTTGTGAGCTTACCAAAGATCAGCTGAGGGATGCCCTGAATCAATGGACGGATGTGAGGCTGGAGTGTGGGGTGGTCACAGAGCCTGTCCATCTGGACTTGACTTGGCCAAGGAACTCGGAACCAAGTCTTCCTGATGCCACAACCCATATTAATTAACCAAAATACGGGTACAAGTCTAGGATGGAGCTCACTTTACTACACTGTAAACATAGGAGGCACATCATAGGGTAAAGGGGATAAGTGCTCCAGGCCAATTCCAGGCCCATTCTGTGGTATCTACTTAGCATTTATGTTCAGAGGCCAGGCTGTCCAGGATTGTTTATATAACATCTTGGCATTCACAGAGGAAAGGTCTTCCCTGCCTCCCATGTGAACACAGGACTTGCTTCACTCTACCTACCGCTTCATCTGGGTCTGGCTGGCCTGAGGGTGTCCTGCAGGGGCATGTGCTCTGTGGAGACAGATGTTGAACTCAGGAAGTATCTTTCTTTTTTTTAAGATATTTTTTTATTGAGGCCAGCATGCCACGGATGCTCAACCACTTTATCTCATTTTATTTTATTAATGTTTTCAAAAACCTTTAAGGTGGGTCTATTGTCCCTTTTCAAAGAAATGGGGACTGAGTAAAGTGTGTTGCCTAAGGTAATGCAAGTAAGTGAGTGGTGGAGGCAGAATTCAGCCTCAGGTCTGTCTTCCCCCAAAGCCTGTCCTCTTAACAGAAAAATACTTGGGAGAAAAGACTTCCTCCTCCCCCATAAAATAGGAAGAATTGGATTTATAAAATGATGAATTAGATATTGAAGGTAAGGCGTTTCTAAAGGATTGTTCATCTTTAATCCCTGAAAATGACTGGCAAAAATGGCAGAAGGAATGAAGGATGGAGCAGCACAATTCCTCAATCAAATATTGGCCCAAATTCCCCCATATCAACCTATGTGATGTGTATAGTATGAAGATGCCTAGAAGGCTTTGTGTCCTGTCTTCTCATTTTATAACAGGTAGACAAGGCTCCAAGTTGCCAATGGATTTCTAAAGGTCATACAGGAAGCTGGTAACAACTGGCACTTAGAATGCTGGTCTGCCAAATCCTAGCCCAGTTTTCTTTCTGCTAAATTGGACTGCCTTATGCAGTTAGTCAACACATGTTTATAGGTTACTTAGGAAAATAGGGGGAGGAAGTGGAACATTATCCCACTCTGAGATAGGAGAGGGGACAAACATTCCCCTTACTACTAGTCCTTATTTAGGGGTAGGAAAACGTAGGGAAGAAGGTCCTTGGTAGGGTCTCTGGGTAATGTTGGGGGCCCTTGTGGGTTTGGGGGCCTGAGTGGAGCCCCTTTTCTCTTCACAATAAATTCCCTCAGTTTCTCAGATCTGCACTGAGCACTCATTTCTTCCCGATTCCAATATCTTCCGTGAGCCCTGGCTCCCCAGTCGCCTTTGGTACTATCCCCTGTGCTCCCAGACCTTCCTGCAGTGGTTCGGAACCTGGGTTGGGTTTGCCTCCCAGAGGACATACAGCACAATGTTTGGAGATAATTTTGGTTGTCATCCTCGGGTAGGTCATAACTGGTGCTCCTGGCACCCAGGGAGTAGAGGCCAGGATGCTGCTGAATGGCCTGTGATGCACAGGATAAATAACTACAACAAAGAATTATCTGGCCCCAAATGTCACTAGTGTTGGGATTCAAACCCCTGCTCTGCTTTATAGCTACAGGTCTACAAGATTAGGCTTGAAAATTGCCAGGTTGGGAGCCTTTTGGCGCTGAACTTCCAGGAAGAGCTACTCTTTCTGTTCCTTAAGTGGGGGCTCGTGCCACAAAACAGCTACAGTATTGTCAGGAATCTACAAAAAGAGAGGTGAGGGGGAGTTCCTGCACCCCAGATTTCCTACCAACCTCTAATTACTGGACTATAACTTCTGAATGCTTTTCTGCCTCTCTACGAGATAGTGCCACTTTTTAGAAAGAGAATAGCACCGTATTATTCTAGCAGTTTATCAAATGAAAAATTTCACGTGGTGAAAATTGAATGCAATAGGTTTTGGAGCCCTCCTTCCTCACTTTTACTTTCTTCAATATTCAGCCTTCTTTGAATATGAGAATGTTTTGCTGTGTCAGCAAAACACTGTAGAAGTGACTGTTCAGAAAAATGAACTGCCTTTGCTTTACAAGGCTGATGAATTCTTTCTTAAGAGTGTGCCACTTTCTCAGAAACTGGCCCAAAGAGTTGCTTGTTTCCTTAGAGCTGAGTTTCTAACTAAGAACTGAGTTTCTACCTAACTTACGCTCTGTTTCTAAGCAAAGAAAGTGTTCACCAACAGTTAACTGGCCAGTCTAACATTTTTTTTTTTCCACTCCTGCAAGTTTCTTCCATCTGCACCCAGTTGTCTGCAGCATGGGGGAACAGAGCCACTCTCCCGGGAAGGAGCTTCAGCACAAGACGCGAGCAGAGGTTCCAGGAAAGAAAAGCTGGCACTCGCAGGCATATGCCCTTGGGGCTGTTTCCAACTTTATGTCTACTTTTCTGACCTTTCCTATCTATAAGGTTGTGTTCCGGCAACAGATCCATGCTGTGGCGGTGTCAGAGGCTGTGCGACAGCTTTGGCACGAAGGCCCTCAATACTTCTACCGGGGAATCTACCCACCTCTTCTCTCCAAGACATTGCAAGGGACCCTACTGTTTGGGACTTATGATAGCCTGCTGTGCTGTCTCTCCCCTGTTGGGCCACACTCCTTGGGACACCGCTGGACTGCAGGGCTCATGTCTGGCATGGTGGAGGCTTTGGCCCTCAGCCCCTTTGAAAGGGTGCAAAATGTGCTCCAGGATGGTTGCAAGCAAGCTCGCTTCCCCAGCACCTTCAGCATTCTCAAGGAATTCAACTCTTATGGGCTTTGGGGGCGGCTGTCGCTGGGCTACTATCGTGGTTTCTGGCCTGTCCTTCTTAGGAACAGCCTGGGGAGTGCTCTGTATTTCTCCTTCAAGGACCCCATCCAGGATGGCTTGGCAGAGCAAGGCCTGCCCCACTGGGTTCCTGCCTTGGTGTCGGGGAGTGTCAATGGAACAATCACCTGCCTGGTTCTGTATCCTCTGATTGTGTTAGTGGCCAATATGCAGTCCCATATTGGCTGGCAGAGCATGCCAAGCCTGTGGGCCTCTGCTCAGGATGTGTGGGATACTCGGGGCCGAAAGGTGTCCCTGATCTACCGTGGAGGTTCCCTGGTCATCCTGAGGTCCAGTGTGACATGGGGCCTCACTACTGCTATCCATGACTTCCTGCAGAGAAGGTCACGTTCTAGGAAAGAGCTGAAAGACTGACTAGCTGCAGAAAGTTTGGCCATGGCAACTTGGTTTTTCTAAGCTCCTGGGTTGGTCTTAGTTTACTTTTTTGGCTTGGTTACCTAATACAACCATTCTTTATCACCTTTGAATGTCAGTGCATCGGAGAATTTCTCATCTACCAGCCTGCTGGGCATAGACAGAGCCCAACAGGGTTCCTTGGTCAGAAAGAGAAAATCACCCCAGTGTAGCCACACTTTCATTCAACAGCCTCCAACCCAGAGGCCTTTCAATAACTTGTAAGCAAATGGAATGTGATTCCTTTAAGGAATTCGTTGACAATAAGAGGAAACTTTATTCAGATATTGTGAGTTCCAGGACCCTTCCAGTTGTCTTCTGGGTCAGACTGAGTGGAGGACCAGGAACTCAGGATAGGAATGCATACAACTTCTTGGACAGCTATGCTGTCATTTGTTCACAACCCCTACCACCACTGCTCTCACTTCTCAAGGCTGTGGGTCCTAGTTTCAGGATGGCATATGTGGCTGGAAATCCTAAATTACATTTGCCTCAGCTGATCAGGTGCCACAAGAACTGGTGGTGTTGGAGGTGGGAGTGGAAAGAAGTGTGGTCCCTGGATGGATGGAAGGAATCGACTCTGAGAGAAGAGATTTAGTCATGTGTGGAGAATTTACTATAGATTTCTTGGTTTCACCTGCTGGGCCATTTTTGAAAGTAAGGCAGTAATACTGCCTAGAAATCACTTGAGTTTTCCTAAGAAATCTGGAAGTGAAATGACCATATCTCTTCATAAGTAATTGCTATTTTATTGCTGTAGACAAATATAATAACTGTGACACAAATTGAAAATCAGAAATCTTAGCCTGTTATTCACAGTCATTCAAAATATGGTTGCTGTCCAACTAGCAGCATTTTATCATACCGCTGCCATTACATAGATCCTATACAGCCAGCCATACTGGACAATTGTTCTTTTCCCAAACATGCCATGGACTTTCTCATGGCCATGCTTTGGCCCACACAATTCTCTCCATATGCCAGTCTGCCAAAGTCCTAGTTCCTTAAAGCCTAGGTCAGATGCCACCTTCCCTTTGCAGTGTCTTTGATGTCCCACAACTGAATGTGATGTTAGTCTCTTGTGAGGCCCTCTCCAATAATACTTAATACATGGTACTGCCTTCATTATGTCGCTGATGTCATATGGCCCTGTGTTCTTGATGTTTTTCAATACCTCCTACTATACTGTAAAACTCCTTGGAAGCAGGGATTCTTGTAGGCATTTTTAATCTCCTATTGTACTTAGGTGCTCAATAATGTGGGCTGAATTACTGAATTGATTCTCAAACTGTGATACGGTCTTTATCCTCAGGGTGCAGTCCCTTGTACATGAAGATAATGTGATTGACTCACCATCAGTAAGACACATGCCTTTGGGGTATGATTTTGTTTTCTTTTATTAGTGGACTTAGTTTTGTGTTAGTGGTAATGCTGCTGCTGCTGATAATAATAATAAAAAAATGACTTTCAACTAGAACGTTTGATGAGTTCGTGTTATTGATGGCATGTTTGCTATTGGCAGCACTATGTGAACTGAAATTTCACAATCAGAAACACATTGCATAATGCTGGAATTTGTTTCAACTCTGGAGTTTTGAGGGTTTCCAAGGTGACATGTTGCAGTTTTCCTCTTATAGATGATACCTTGATAATGTCCTCCACTGCACCTCATTACTGAACTGAATTTGTCATTTTAAATGACCTGATTATAGATTCTAGCAATGAGAATTCCTCACTTAACATCACAGAAATTAATGACCCAGCTGCAGATGATCATGAGAACAGAGAGCATTTGCCAGCAAAGTCAATAGAAAATGGCTGGTCCAGAATAGCTTCAGATGAGTCCACACATCTGATCCCTGTGCAGACTGGACTGAGTGGGACAATACTCTGCTTGTGGATTCAAGGACTGGGGACACAGAGTTTGCACAAAGAAAAGAAAAACAACATCAGCTAGTTATATTTCAAGGCTAGCTCTCAGAAGAAAATTTATTTACAAGAAATCATAACTTAGCTTGTAGCTTTGGCTTTACAGCTGAAAAGGAGGGGATAAATTACCATACTTCCCCACTTTTTAATTCAAGAGATGCATTTATTTCCAAGTATGCTGTTGATTTCCACATACATCACTGTTTCAGTCCATGTCTCTTTCTTCATTTTAACTTCTTACTTAGGAATAATTTCAAACTTAGAAAAGTTGCCAGTGTAAGCAAGGTATAAAGAACACCCACATATCCTTTACCTCAACTCACCACCTACTGTTAACATTTTACACCATTTGTTTTATTTGAGCACTCATTCTCTAGCTACATACACAATATTTTTTCCCACGCTATCCAAGAGTTGTAACTTTAATATTTCTGGATTTGTAGATTCAAATTGTTTTTAAAAGACTTTGATCTTTACAACAATAGCACAGTTATTATATGACAGTCCCCGACTTACGATGGTTTGACTTACAATTTTTTGACTTCATGATGGTGCAAAAACAATATGCATTCAGTAGAAACTCTACTTCAAGTTTTGAATTTGAATCTTTTCCTGGTCTAGAGATATGCAGTACATACTCTCCTCTGATGCTGGACAGTGGCAGTAGCAGTGATTTGCACCTTCCAGTCAGCCGCGTTATCATGAGCATCAACAAACAGTAGGACTTAAAACCATCCTGTCCCCATACAACCATTCTCTTCTTCACTTTCAGTACAGTAGTCAATAAATTACATGAGGTAGTCAACACTTCATTTCAAAGTAATTTTTGTGCTAGATGATTTTGCCCAACTGTAGGCTAATATAAGAGTTCTGACAATGTTTCAGGTAAACCAGGCTAAGCTATGATGTGAGGGTCAGGAGTACTATGACTTACAGTGTTTTCAGCTTGTGATGGCTTTATCAGGACATAACCCCATCGTATATCAATGAAGATCTATAGAATATAGAAAACGAAAACTCATGGCATATTTTAAAGCAACATTTATGTTAACTATTTAAATTTACTACATTTGCCTTTATAAAAATTTTAAATTTACATTATGTATAATCATACTTAAGCCTATATAATTACAATATAAACATGAATATACAACTAAATCATGTTATAATTTAAATAACTGATTTTTTTACAAATTGGTTCATATAAAAACGTAGGCAAAATATAAAAATACACAGACCTAGCAACTTTTTCCATTAAAATCTTCTAAGTAAATTTAAGAGTATAATAGTTTTCTAGTAATTTTAAATATCAGTATTTAGTTTTGTGATGCTAATATGTTTATATTTTCTGACATTTAAAAAGTAACTTGGGACTTGCAAGATGGCGGCCTGAGAGGTGAGATGGAGAGCTCCTCCCAAAACCACAAATTGTAGAAAAATATAGTTAATTAATACAACTAACCTTAAAACAGCAACAAAAAAGATGGCTGAACCAGACTGCAAACAGACCTCCTGAACAGAGGAGACCTCACGAAACAGGGTAACGTAGGAAAGCCTTAATCCGGCGGGACCCAAGCCCTTCCCCCACCCCAGCTCACCGGCGGAAGGAAGAGAAACAGAGCGGGGGAGGGGGTGGAAGACTGGGACTGCTGAACACCTAGCCCTGGAGGTCTGCTTTGTGAGCAGAATCCTATAGTGTGTGGTGCCCTGGATGTTGGGGAGCTCGGACAGGCAGAGTGCTTGAGAAATTGACATTCCAGCTGTTGTGGAGGAGGGGATCCACACCCGGCTGCTCTGTGTCAGAAGAAAGGCAGGCAGTCTGAGAGGCTTCCTAGCAGCCAGAGGGCTGGAATTGCATGGAGCTTGCTGTGCGGGAGAAGGGAGAGCTGGACAAGGTTGCCTGGGCACGCTCTGCCCAGCTGGTGGGGAGCTTCAGGTGCTCTATCCCCCTGGCTGCCTACTCAGCTCTGAGGCCCCTCACTGTGACACACAGCCTGACAAACCTTCCTACTTGTCTGCAGGCACCTGCTCGCAAACGTGCAGTCACTGTGCAGGCGTCAGGCCAGCCAGAGGGAGGCCCCACCTACAACAGCTAGAGATGCAAAGCACAGAAGTTTACACGTGTGTGCTTGGCCCACTGGCTCTGACACTGGAGACAGGCACGGCAGACAGGAATCAGGAAACAGATCTTTCCTCACCCCAGGCACCAGCTACACTACCCCAACCTTACTCTAGGGGCTGAGCAGCTCCAGAGACTTAAGTTTCTGAACACTAGTGGGCACCACACAGAAATATGAAATGACAAAAGAACATGGTTCAGACCAAAATCTCACAAACCCCAGAAAGAGGGCCAAATGAAACCAAACTCACCAATCTTCCAGAAAGAGAGTTCAAAATAAAAATTATAAACATGCTTATGGAGATACAGAAAAATATTCAAGAACTCAGGAACTAATTTAAGTTGGATATTCAATCATTAAGAAATTCTATATCTGAAATGCAACATACAATGGAGGGATTTAAAAGCAGATTAGATGTAGTAGAAGAGACAGTAAATGGAATAGAAATTAGAGAAAAGGGCTACAAAGAAGCTGAGGCACAGAAAGAAAAAAGGATCTCTAAGAATGAAAGAATATTGAGAGAACTGTGTGACCAATTCAAACGCAACAATATTTGCATTTTAGGGGTACTAGAAGAAGAAGAGAGAGAAAAAGGGATAGAAAGTGTCTTTGAGGAGGTAATTTCAGTGAATGAGTGTTCCTGCTTCTCCACATCCTTGTCAGCACTTAGTGTTGTTGGTGTTCCAAATTTTGGCCATTCTAGTAGGTGTGTAGCGGTATCTAGTTGTTTGGTTATTTCATTTTTTTGCAAGTACTGTTGTATGAATATACAAAATTTATCTAACTTTGAGAGACATTCTAATTGTTTCCTGTTTTTGACTGTTACAAAACAGTGCTACCACAAATATTCTTAGTAGTATACATAAACAGACGTGTACATAGGTTGTCTCCAGGATATTTACTGAAGAGTGGAATGCTGGTTTACAGGATATGGGCACCTTCAATGCGTCTATATGATGCCTAACATTTCCTAATGATTAATTTTCCTAATGCCGTGTACCAATTTACACCCTTACTAGCAGTGTTTAAGAGTTCCCACTCCTCCACCTGCTGGCCAACACTTTGTATTTTCAGACTTTAATTTTTGCCAATTTAGTGGGTGCTAGATGGCCTTTTGTAATTTTGATTTTCCTGATTACTAATGATGTTGAGCATCTTTTCATATGCCTATTGGACATTAGGATTTCTTATATTGTGAAGCATTTATCCAAATATTCCCCAATTTTTTCTATTGGGCAGTGTGCCTTTTTCAAATTAATTTATAGGAGTTATTTATATATACTTACATTAGTCCTTTGTCCTTTATATGTGTTGCATATATCTTTCCCTATTTTGTCTCTTATCTTTTGATCATTTTCTTGGTGGTTTCTTTCAATTAACAGAAGTTCTTAATTATAATATAGTCAAAGTTATTAATCCTTCTTCTTTATACATAGTGCTTTTCATGTTTTTTCAAAGAAATCCTTCTCTACCCCCAACACCAGAAGACATTCTCATATGAGTATGAAGATATTCCCCTATATTAGCATTTAAAATTTTTATAGTCAACATTTCACAGCTAGGGTTTTTTTTAATTGAAATATAGTTGATATACAATATTATATTGGTTTAAGATATACAATGCAATGACTCAATAATTATATACACTACTAAATGCTTGCCACAGTAAGTGTAGCTACCCCCTGTAATTATCCCAACATATTACAATATTATTGGTTACATTCTCTATGTTGTATTTCAATTCCTCTTATTTTATAATTTGAAGCTTGTACCTCTTTATCCCCTTCACCTATTTCACCGTTCCCCCACCACCTCCCTATGATAAGCAACAGTCTGTTATCAGTGTTTATGGGTCTATTTCTTTTTTTGTTTTTTGTTTGTTTTTATTTTTGTTTTTAGATTCAACATATAAGTGAGATGATATGATGATATGGTATTTGTCTTTCTCTACCTGACTTATTTTCCTTAGCATGATAGCCTCTAGGTCCATCCATGTTGTCGAAAATGGCAAGATTTCCTTCTCTATTTTTTTTTTGGCTGAGTAATATTCTATTGCGTGTTTGTACCACATCTTTCCTTTTTAATTAAAGTATAGTTGATATATAATCTTATATTAGCTTCAAGTATACAACAAATTGGTTCAACAGCTACCCATATTATTAAATCCTCACCCACACTAGTACAGCTACTATGTGTCAACACAGAAAGATGTTATAGAATCATTGACTATATTCTCCATGCTGTACTACTATCCCCATGACCAACTACATTATAATTGAGATTTTTTTGTGCCCCTTTATCCCCCTCAATCTCCCCAAACCACCCATCCAACCCCTCCCTCATGGTAACCACCAGTCATTTCTCAGTGTCTATGAGTCTACTGCTGTTTTGTTCATTCTGTTTTGCTTTGTATTTATATTCCACAAATAAACGAAATCATATGATGTTTGCCTTTCTCTGCCTGGCTTATTTAACTGAGCATAATATCCTCCAGCTCCATCCATGTTGTTGCAAATGGTAAGATTTCTTTTCTTCTTATGGCTGAATAATATTCCATGGTGTATATGTACCCCATCTTCTTTATCCAGTCATCTATTGGTGGGCACTGGGTTGTTTCCATATCTTGGCTATTGTAAATAGTGCTACAGTGAAGATAGATGTGCATCTATCTTTTCAAGTTAGTGCTTTTGTTTTACACCTAGGTTTTTAACATACTTTAAATTAATTTTTGTGCAGAACATGAGAATATAAGTCCAATTTTATTTTGTTCCTTATAGATACCCAATTGTCTCAATATCATTTGTTGAAAAAATCTCTCCTTCCTCCACCCAACTCACAATGCCAACTCTGTCAAATATCAAGTGTTCATATATTTTTGGGACTATTTATGGCCCCTGTTCTATTCCATTGGTCTATTTTTCTACTTGTGCCAATGTAGCATTGCCTTAATTACTATAGCTTTGTAGAAAGTCTTGACATTTGATAGGAAAAGTCTTCCCACCTCACTCTTTTTCTTCAAGAATTTAACTGTTCTTATCCAGCTATATAAAAATAGATGCTGAGATTTTATTTTTTACAAAAACTTATTGAGATTATTATTTTAGCAAAACTAACTTGAATTTTAATGGAAGCAAAAATAGTGTTTGACATTCTAATTTTAATGTTTCTCAAAGTTTCATAATCGTTTTTATGGTGTTTAACATACCTTTGGTGTATTTTTATTAGTTGCTAAATTTTCCAAAAAGTTTTCTAACAGTACAGTACTCTCAGTAATGGGATTATAATGAGTTTCTTGTAGGTAATGATCTTCTGTTTGGTTTTAAGAAATAATATGTATCTTCTGTAAATAAATCATTTTATATCTTTGGATCCCTCATATTGACATATTCAATATGCTATATATTGATTAATATAATATACTCTTATCTATAAAGATGACAATAATTCATTACGTTTTCAGAAAGTAAAGAGTACACCTCTATGTTAATAGAGAGGAACAGTGGGATGGAGTACAAAAAACTTAAGGTGTGTATATCCAGCTGCCTACTTGACACTTCCATTGAGATATCTTATAAGCATCCCAAAGTTAATATGTCAGAGATTGAGCTTTCTCTTCTCCCTACAAACCTGTCCCTAGTCTTCCCACTTCCAACAGTATCATTGTTTTTTAATACTTTCAACACAGGGTTCTACATATAGGGATCTTGACTCCGTCATTCACCAGTGTATTTCTAGTGCCCGGAAGAGTGTCTCCCACATACTAGATGCTCATCAAATATTTGTAGAATGAATAAATAGTCCTTGCCCTGAAGAAACTTTTGATGAAAAAGTATTCAACATACAAGGTAGTATGTGAAAAAAGCTGAAATATTTTTCCTTTCTTTTTCATTATTAGAAGTAGCCCTTTTCATTCATTTTAGGAGAATGGAACACACCACTCATTCCAAAGGACAGATCAACCAGACAGAAAATAAGTAAGGACACAGAGGCACTGAACAACACATTGGAACAGATGGACCTAACAGACATCTATAGAACATTCCACCCAAAAGCAGCAGGATACACATTCTTCTCAAGTGCACAAGGAACATTTTCCACAATAGACCACATACTAGGCCACAAAAAGAGCCTCAGTAAATTCAAAAACATTGAAATTCTACCAACCAACTTCTCAGATCACAAAGGTATAAAACTAGAAATAAATTGTACAAATAAAAAGGCTCACAAACACATGGAGGCTTAACAATATGCTCCTAAATAATCAATGGATCAATGACCAAATTAAAGCAGAGATCAAACAATCTATGGAGACAAATGAAAACAACAGCACAAGGCCCCAACTTCTGTGGGACACAGTGAAGGCAGTTCTAAGAGAAAAGTATATAACAATCCAGGCCAATTTAAAGAAGAAAGACCAATCCCCAATGAATAGTCTAACTTTTAAATTATTCAAACTGGAAAAAGAAGAACAAATGAGGCCCAAAGTCAGTAGAAGGAGGAACATAATAAAGATCAGAGAAGAAATAAATAAAATTGAGAAGAATAAAACAATAGAAAAAATTAATGAAACCAAGAGCTGGTTCTTTGAGAAAATAAACAAAATAGGTAAACCCCTAGCCACCCTTATTAAGAAACAAAGAAAATCTACACACATAAACAGAATAAGAAATGAGAAAGGAAAAATCATGACGGACTCCACTGAAATACAAAGAATTATTAGAGAATACTATGAAAAACTATATGCTAACAAACTGGATAACCTAGAAGAAATGGGCAACTTTCCAGAAAAATACAACCTTCCAAGACTGACTCAGGAAGAAACAGAAAATCTAAACAGACCAATTACCAGTAATGAAATTGAATTGGTAATCAAAAAACTACCCCAGAACAAAACCCTGGGCCAGATGGATTCACCACTGAATTTTATCAGACATTTAAAGAAGACCTAATACCCATTCTCCTTAAAGTTTTCCAAAAAATAGAAGAGGAGGGAATACTTCCAAACTCATTCTATGAAGCCAGCATCACTCTAATACCAAAACCAGGCAAAGACACCACAAAAAAAGAAAACTACAGACCAATATCCCTGGTGAACATAGATGCAAAAATACTCAACAAAATATTAGCAAACTGAATTCAAAAATACATCAAGGGGATCATACACTGTGATCAAGTGGAATTCATCTCAGGGATGCAAGGATGGTACAACATTCGAAAATCCATCAACATCCACCATATCAACAAAAAGAAGGACAAAACCACATGATCATCTCCATAGATGCTGAAAAAGCATTTGACAAAATTCAACATCCATTCATGATAAAAACTCTCAACAAAATGGGTGTAGAGGACAAGTACCTCAACATAATAAAGGCCATATATGACAAACCCACAGCCAACATCATACTTAACCACAAGAAGTTGAAAGCTTTTCCTCTAATATCAGGAACAAGATGAGGATTCCCACTCTCCCCGCTTTCATTCAACATAGTACTGGAGGTCCTAGTCATGGCAAAGAGACAACACAAAGAAATAAAAGGCATCCAGATTGGTTAGGAAGAAGTCAAAATATCCCTGTATGGAGATGAGATGATATTGTACATAAAAAACCCTAAAGAATCCACTCCGAAACTACTAGATCTAATATCTGAATTCAGCAAACTTTCAGGATACAAAATTAATTCACAGTAATCTGTTGCATTCCTATACACTAATGATGAACTAGCAGCAAGAGAAATCAGGATAACAATTCTATTCACAATTGCATCAAGAAGAATAAAATACCTAGGAATAAACCTAATCAAGCAAGTAAAAGACCTATACCCTGAAAACAACAAGACACTCTTAAGAGAAATTAAAGAAGACACTAATAAATGGAAATTCATCACATGCTCTTGGGTAGGAAGAATTAATATTGTCAAAATGGCCATCCTACCTAAAGCAATTTACAGATTCAATGCAATCCCTATCAAAATGCAACAGTATTCTTCAACAAACTGGAACAAATAGTTCTAAAATTCTTATGAAACCACAAAGACCCCGAATAGCCAAAGCAATCCTGAGAAGGAAGAATAAAGTGGGGGGAATCTCGCTTCCCAACTTCAAGCTCTACAACAAAGCTACAGCAAATAAGACAATTTGGTATTGGCACAAGAACAGACCCATAGACCAGTGGAACAGAATAGAGAGTCCAGATATTAACCCAACCATATACGGTCAATTAATATACAATAAAGGAGCCATGGATATACAATGGGGAAATGACAGCCTCTTCAACAGCTGGTGTTGGCAAAATAGGACAGCTACATGTAAGAGAATGAAACTGGATTACTGTCTAATTCCATACACAAAAGTAAACTTGAAATGTATCAAAGACCTGAATGTAAGCCATGAAACCATAAAACTCTTAGAAAAAAACATAGGCAAAAATCTCTTGGACATAAACATGAGCAACTTCTTCATGAACATACCTCCATGGGCAAGGGAAACAAAAGTGGGACTATATCAAACTACAAAGCTTCTGTACTGCAAAGGACACCATCAGTAGAACAAAAAGACACCCTACAGTATGGGAGAATATATTCATAGATGACGTATCCGATAAGGAGTTGACATCGAAAATATATAAAGAACTCACGTGCCTCAACAAACAAAAAGCAAACAATCCAATTAAAAAATGCACAGAGGAGCTGAACCGACACTTCTCCAAAGAAGAAATTCAGATGGCCAACAGGCACAGGAAAAGATGCTCCACATCACTAATTATCAGGGAAATGCACATTAAAAACACAATGAGATATCACCTCACACCTTTTAGGATTGCCTGTATTGAAAAGACTAAGAACAGCAAATGCTGGCTAGGATGTGGAGAAAGGGGAGCCCTCCTGCACTGCCGTGAGAATGTTAGTTCATACATTGTGGAAAGCAGTATGGAGATTCCTCAAAAACCTCAAAATAGAAATACCATTTGACCCAGGAATTCCACTCCTAGGAATTTACCCTAACAATACAGCAGCCCAGTTTGAAAAAGACATATGCACCCCTATGTTTATCACAGCACAATTTACAATAGCCAAGAAATGGAAGCAACCTAAGTGTCTATCAGTAGATGAATGGATAAAGAAGAGGTGGTACATACACACAATGGAATATTAATCAGCCATAAGAAGAGAACAAATCCTACCATTTGCAACAACATGGATGGAGCTAGAGGGTATTATGCTCAGTGAAATAAGCCAGGCACAGAAAGACAAGTATCAAATGATTTCACTCATATGTTGAGTATAAGAACAAAGAAGAAACTGAAGGAACAAAACAGCAGCAGACTTACAGAACCCAAGAATGGACTAACAGTTACCAAAGGGAAAGCGACTGGGGAGGATGGGTGGGAAGGGAGGGAGAAGGAGAATAAGGGGCATTGTGATTAGCACACATAATGTAGAGGGGGCATGGGGAAGGCAGTATAGCACAGAGAAAACAAGTAGTGACTCTGTAGCATCTTACTACGCTGATGGACAGTGACTGTAATGGGGTATGTGGTGGGGACGTGGTGGGGGGAATCTAGTAACCACAGTGTTGCTCATGTGATTGTATATTAATGATACCCCCCCAAAAAAAGAAGAAGTAGCCCTTGTTCAGCTCCTCACTATCTTATAGCTGATCTCCCACAACTCCATTTATTGGGTCTCCTTTCCACCTTTCACTGTGAACAGCTTACAGGATAAAATCTAAACCGCTTAACATGACATGCCAGGTTCTCCATGATCTGACACCAGTTCACTGTTTCTACCTTATTTTCTCCTACTTAAATATAAGGAATTCCAATTTTCCAACCACTGAAGACTACTGGGTATTCCTGCATGTGTCCTACACTTCATTTTGTTCTTACTTTTCCCTTTGCCTGGAATTCCACTGCCCCCATTTCTTCCCTCACTGAATGATACCAATCTATTTTGACATATATAGTGTCCCCGACTATCCCAAGTAGAATTAAGTTCAACCTCTTTTCCACTCCACCCGCTTACTTAATAACCTTGATGTAGCATTTACATGGAAGTCATACAATCATAATGTTAGAATTGGAAATAGTCTTGGTTGTCACATGGTCCAATTTCCTCATGCTATGGAGGGCCAGAGTGAGAATCCAGTTCTTTTCATCTACCTTGCCTCATGATTATTTGTGTACATATTTTATATCCTCTACTTGGCAGGTCACTGGGGGCAGAGATAGGGTCTTATTCATCTTTGTGTTCTCCATGATACCTAATATACTCTATTACATAGTGGATGTACAATAATGTGTTTTAATTGACTTGAGAATACCAGAGGATGGATAAGGTAGAAGAACCATTCATAATAATTAATGTTTATTGAGTGCATATTCTGTGCCAGGTACTATAACAAAGCTTTACAAGAATTATCTAATTTATCACACAATCCTTTGAGATGAGCTCCATTACTAGTTTTCATTATCCAACATCTCACAGCCAGTAAGCTGAACAGTGGGCCAGAATCAAAATTTGTCTGATTCCAAATCTTTTGCTTTTAGTCATTGTGGCTATAATGCAAAGCAACATGGTGGGAACTCAAACATCATGAGTTTGGAAGATGGTTAATGGATGAAAGTCTAGTTTTTTATTTCTTCAAGGACTTGACACCTAGGTTTGGAAAGGAAGCTTGAGGTTAAATTGTGGAAGGCCTTGAATGCCAGGCATAGTATGAGAAGTCACCTCCCTTTCCCTGCTTTCCATATGCAGCAGTCCAGATCCTGGTCACCTTCTGAGGCCCAACTCAAACACTACTCTTTTTGAAGTTCAAGTATAGCTGACATACAATATTATATTAGTTTCAGGTGTGCAACATTGTGATTTGCCAACTGTATACATTACAAAATGCTCTCCATGATAAGTGTAGTTACCAGCTGGCACCATGCAAAGTTATTACATTATTATTGACTATATTCCTTGTGCTGTGCTTTTCATCCCCATGACTCATTTATTTTATAATTGGAATTTTGTAATTCTTTATCCCTGTCACCTATTTCTCCCACTCTCCCCCTTCCCCTGTGGCAACTACCAGTTTGCTCTTTGTATTTATGAGTTTATTTTTGTTTTGTCAAACAATAGTTATTGTATGAGAAAGTCCAGAATCCTCCAAGTCACAATTAATTGCTCCTACTTCTATAGTACTTTGTTTATATCTCTGCTGTGATGCATAATATTACTTTCTTAATGGTAATATTTTATAGGTGTTTCTGTCTTCTTTAGGTTTTATAAATTCCTTGAGAGCAGACACCCTATTTTATTTATGGTCATATACCTCTCACTCCTTATTTAGCAACTGATACATAATACATGTTCAAAAATTGAATAAATGTTTCACTGGAAGAATACAGACATGAAGAAGTCATGGTTTCTGCTCTCAAGGGAAGCCAGCAGTCTATTGAGGAAAATATTACATTATTCCACATGAGTAGCTACATTAGTGACATGTGAAAAGGATGTAGAATTCAACAGCCAATTAAAAAATATAATAGAAAAAAACAACCCATTCATGATAGCCTCAAAATCTATAAGACAGCTGGGAAGATAGCTAGCAAAGATGTATAAGGCATTATGCATAAAAGTGTAAAAGTGTACTAAAAGAAATGTTTAAAACATCTGAAAGTGGAGAAATGTACTTGTCCAGAACTTAACAGGGTCTGGAATTTTACCCTATATACGAGCTAACATATTAGCCAGCTGTAATTTCAAGGACTGTGGCATAAGACATGGGAATATTGGGTGAGAGAGAAAGGACTTTATTATTCACAGGAAAAGCAGTAGCCATAGCTTCATGTTGCTTTGTGTCTGTTCCCAGTGCCCTCAAGTCCCACACGGGTGATGTGATGTGAAGGACCCATGAGGGATGGCTGCACAAATAGTGGGTTGCATTATAAGAGAGGAACAGTAAGTTTGGAGGTTCCACTGCTCTTACAGAAAGCAAAAGCAAACCTGCCCTTTGTCTGTGGGAGGTGTTTCCTCATCCCTCAGGGTTGCTCACTGAAAACATGACCCGAGAAATGGTTCAGATAAAGAGTCATCAGGGACTTGCATTTTTGATATACTCAGTACTAACAGGCAGGGATGCTCCAGGCCCAGGGTGGATTGTCTCTCCCAGCGGTATTGCAGTCATGCATGGGAAGGCTTCATGTCAGTAAGTAAGTAATTCTTCTCAAATTAATCCACAAATCCAATAATATTCCAACAATATTTTTGTTAATAGCCCATTTTTTTGTGGAACTTGATAAACTGACTACAAATCTGTTATAAGAATATATAGGAAATGGGTATATGAAAGATATCGCACTGCAAAGGGTGGAGAAATGATGTATAATTTAATAAATATGATTGAAACTGGTCACTCTTAAGAAAAAAATCTAGATCCAAGCCACATACAAAATAAAGTTTAGATGTATAAAAGACCTAAGTACACAATAAAAAATTAAAAACCAGTTAAAAATATAGATAAAAAATCATAATGTCCTCAGAGCAGAGGAGAATTTCCGGAGCCAAACACAACTTTTGAAGGAAAATATTGATAAATTTGATACCATGAAAACTGTATAATAAAAGATTTTGTATGTCTTCTGGTTTGTTTTTTATACAAAGTTAAGGTCAAAAGACAAGCAACAATTGGTACCAGCTTTGGGGAAAACTGGTTGGCTGTATCTACTAAAGCTCAACACATGCATGTCCTATTACTAGCAACGCCACTTCTAGATATATACCCCAGAAAAAAATGCATATGTAAGTTCACTAAAAAGCATATATAAATATGTTAATAACAGCAGTATTTGTAATAGTCCCAAACTGGTACAAACCCAAATGTCCATCAGCAGTAGAATGAACAAATAAACTATGTTATATTCATGCACTGAAATGTGGTTCATAAAGGAGAAGAAACTACAAACACACATGAAAACACTGGTGAATCTCACAAACCTAATGTTGAGCAAAAGAAGCCAGACACAGAGGAGAATATACTGAGTGATTACGTTTACTTAAAGTGCAAAAGAACGAAATGAATTGTCAGGAGAGTGGTTACCATCCCTGGACATTGTCATTGAAAGGGGGGCACAAGAAAGGCTTCTAGGGGGCTTGTTGTCTTCTCTATCTTGATCTGAAGGCGATTTTTTAAATAGTTTATTTTGGTATCATTAATCTACAATTACATGTGCAATATTATGGTGATTAAACTACCCCCTTCATCCGCTCCCCCTCAACAACCCCATTACAGTCACTGTCCATTAGCATAGTGAGATGCTACAGAGTCACTACTTGTCTTCTCTGAGTTGTACAGCCCTCCCCGTGTCCCCCTAACATTACATCTGCTAATCGTAATGCCCCCTTTTCCCCCTTGTCCCTCCCTTCCCACCCATCCTCCCCAGACCCTTTCCCTTTGGTAACTATTAGTCCGTTCTTGGGTTCTGTGAGTCTGCTGCTGTTTTGTTCCTTCAGTTTTTTTCTTAGTTCTTATACTCCACATATGAGTGAAATCATTTGGTACTTGTATTTTTCGGCTTGGCTTATTTCACTGAGCATAATACCCTCTAGCTCCATCCATGTTGTTGCAAACGGTAGGATTTGTTTTCTTCTTATGGCTGAATAATATTCCATTGTGTATATGTACCACATCTTCTCTATCCATTCATCTACTGATGGACACTTAGGTTGCTTCCATTTCTTGGCTATTGTAAATAGTGCTGCGATAAACATAGGGGTGCATCTGCCTTTTTGAACTGGGCTGCTGCATTCTTAGGGTAAATTCCTAGGAGTGGAATTCCTGGGTCAAATGGTATTTCTATTTTGAGGTTTTTGAGGAACCTCCATACTGCTTTCCACAATGGTTGAACTAATTTGCATTCCCACCAGCAGTGTAGGAGGGCTCCCCTTTTCTCCACATCCTCGCCAACATTTGTTGTTGTTTGTGTTTTGGATGTTGGCCATCCTCACTGGTGTGAGGTGATATCTCATTGTGGTTTTAATCTGCATTTCTCTGATGATTAGTGATGTGGAGCATCTTTTCATGTGCCTGTTGGCCATCTGAATTTCTTCTTTGGAGAAGTGTCTATTCATGTCCTCTGTCCATTTCTTAATTGGATTATTTACTTTATGTTTGTTGAGATGCGTGAGTTCTTTATATATTTTGGATGTCAACCCCTTATCGGATATGTCATTTATGAATATATTCTCCCATACTGTAGGGTGTCTTTTTGTTCTACTGATGGTGTCCTTTGCTGTATAGAAGCTTTTCAGCTTGATATAGTCCCACTTGTTCATTTTTGCTTTTGTTTCCCTTGCCCGGGGAGATATGTTCATGAAGAAGTCACTCATGTTTATGTCCAAGAGCTTTTTGCCTATTTTTTTTTCTAAGAGTTTTATGGTTTCATGACTTACATTCAGGTCTTTGATCCACCTTGAGTTTACCTTTGTGTATGGGGCTAGAGAGTAGTCCAGTTTCATTCTCTTATATGTAGCTGTCCAGTTTTTCTAACAACAGCTGCTGAAGAGGCCGTCATCTCCCCAATGTATATCCAAGGCTCCCTTATCAAATATTAATTTGTTTTTATGTATATGTTTGGGTTGATGTTTGGATTTTCTATTCTATTCCACTGGTCTGTGGGTCTGCTTTTGTGCCAATACCAAATTGTCTTGATTACTGTGGCTTTGTAGTAGAGCTTGAAGTCACGGAGCGTAATTTCCCCTGCTTTGTTCCTCCTTTTCAGGATTGATTTGGCTATTCGGGGTCTTTTGTGGTTCCATATGAATTTTAGAATTATCTGTTTGAGTTCATTGAAGAAAGCTGTTGGTAGTTTAATAGGGATTGCATTGCATCTGTAGATTGCTTTAGGTAGTATAGCCATTTTGACAATATTTATTCTTCCTAGCCAAGAGCATGGGATGCATTTCCATTTGTTAGTGTCCTCTTTAATTTCTCTTATGTGTGTCTTGTAGTTTTCAGAGTACAGGTCTTTCACCTCCTTCGTTAGTTTTATACCTAGGTATTTTATTCTTTTTGATGCAATTGTGAATGGAATTGTTTTTCTGATTTCTCTTTCCGTTAGTTCATCGTTAGTGTATAGGAAAGCAACAGATTTTTGTGTGTCAATTTCGTATACTGCAACTTTGCTGAATTAAGATACTAGTTCTAGTAGTTTTGGAGTGGAGTCTTTAGGGTTTTTTATGTACAATATCATGTCATCTGCAAATAGTGACAATTTGACTTCTTCTTTACCAATCTGGATGCCTTGTATGTCCTTGTTTTGTCTGATTGCTGTGGCTAGGACCTCCAGTACTATGTTGAATAACGGTGGAGAGAGTGGGCATCCCTGTCTTGTTCCCGATCTTAGGTGAAAAGCTTTCAGCTTCTCGCTGTTAAGTATGATGTTAGCTGTGGGTTTGTCATATATGGCCTTTATGATGTTGAGGTACTTGCCCTCTATACCCATTTTATTGAGAGTTTTAATCATGAATAGATGCTGAATTTTGTCAAATGCTTTTTCAGCATCTATGGAAATGATCATGTGGTTTTTGTTCTTCTTTTTATTGATGTGGTGGGTGCTGTTGATGGATTTTCGAATGTTGTACCATCCTTGCATCCCTGGGATGAATCCCACTTGATCATGGTGTATGATTCTCTTGATGTATTTTTGAATTCGGTTTGCTAATATTTTGTTGAGTATTTTGCATCTATGTTCTTCAGGGATATTGGTCTGTAATTTTCTTTTTTGGTGAGGTCTTTGCCCGGTTTTGGTATTAGAGTGATGCTGGCTTCATAGAATGAGTTTGGAAGTATTCCCTCCTCTTCTATTTTTTGGAAAACTTTAAGAAGAATGGGTGTTATTTCTTCTCTATATGTCTGGTAGAATTCAGAGGTGAATCCATCTGGCCCGGGGTTTTTGTTCTTGGGTAGTTTTTTGATTATCGCTTCGATTTCGTTGCTGGTGATTGGTCTGTTTTGTTTTTCTGTTTCTTGTTTGGTCAGTTTTGGAATGTTGTATTTTTCTAAGAAGTTGTCCATTTCTTGTAGGTTTTCCAGCTTGTTAGCATATAGATTTTCATACTATTCTCTTATAATTCTTTGTATTTCTGTGGGGTCCATCATGATTTTTCCTTTCTTTCTCATTTCTGATTCTGTTTATGTGTGTAGATTCTCTTTTTCTCCTAATGAGTCTGGCTAGGGGTTTATCTATTTTGTTTATTTTTTCAAAGAACCAGCTCTTGGTTTCATTGATTTTTTTCCTATTGTTTTATTCTTCTCAATTTTATTTATTTCTTCTCTGATCTTTATTATGTCCCTCCTTCTGGTGAGTTTGGGCCTCATTTATTCTTGTTTTTCCAATTTCATTAATTGTGTCTTTAGACTATTCATTTGGGAATGTTCTTCTTTCTTTAGATAGGCCTGGATTGCAATATACTTCCCTCTTAGAACTGCCTTTGCTGCGTCCCACAGAAGTTGTGGCTTTGTGTTGTTGTTGTCATTTGTCTCCATATAGTCTTTGATTTCTGTTTTGATTTGTTCATTAACCCATTGATTAATTAGGAGAATGTTGTTAAGTCTCCATGTATTTGTGAGCCTTTTTGTTTTCTTTCTAAAATTTAACTCTAGTTTAATACCTTTATGATCTGAGAAGTTGGTTGGTAGAATTTCAATATTTTCGACTTTACTGGGGTTCTTTTTGTGGCCTAGTATGTGGTCTATTCTGGAAAATGTTCCATGTGCACTTGAGAAGAATGTGTATCCTGTAGCTTTTGGGTGTAGAGTTCTGTAGATGTCTGTTAGGTCCATCTGTTCTAGTGTGTTGTTTAGTGCCTCTGTGTCTTTACTTATTTTCTGTCTGGTTGATCTGTCCCTTGGAGTGAGTAGTGTGTTGAAGCCACCTAAGATCAATGCACTGCTATCTATTTCCTCCTTTAATTCTGTTAGTATTTGTTTCATAAATGGCAGCACCCCTGTATTGGGTTCATATATATTTAAAATGGTTATATCCTCTTGTTGCATTGACCCCTTTATCATTACGTAATGTCCTTCTTTATCTCTTGCTACTTTCTTTCTTTTGAAGTCTATTTTGTCTGATATAAGTACTGCAACACCTGCTTTTTTCTCCTTGTTAATTGCATGAAATATCTTTTTCCATCCCTTCACTTTTAATCTGAGGATATCTTTGCGTTTGAGGTGAGTTTCTTGTAGGCAGCATATAGATGGGTCTTGCTTTTTCATCCATTCTGTTACTCTGTGTCTTTTGATTGGTGCATTCACTCCATTTACGTTTAGGGTGATTATCGAAAGATATGTACTTATTGCCATTGCTGGCTTTAGATTCGTGGTTACCAAAGGTTCAAGGGTTGCTTCTTTACTATCTAACAATCTAACTTTACTTTCTTGTTAAGTTATTGTAAACATAGTCTGATGTTTCTTTATTTCTCTCCCTTCTCATTCTTCCTCCTCCATTCTTTATATACTAGGTGTTTTATTCTTTGCCTTTAGTTAGTTTTGGATGGTCTGCTTTCTTTGCTATGATTTTATTTTCTCTGGTTACATCTTTTTAACCTTAGGAGTGCTTCCCTCTAGAGCAGTTCCTTTAAGATGTCCTGTAGAGGTGGTTTATGGGAGGCAAATTCTCTCAGCTTTTGCTTGTCTGGAAATTGTTTAATCCCACCGTCATATTTATTTATTTATTTATTTATTTATTAATAATTTATTTTATTATCATTAATTTACAATTACATGTGCAATATTACGTTTATTAAACTACCCCTTCATCAGGTCCCCCCCCATCAACTCCATTACAGTCACTGTCCATCAGCGTAGTGAGATGCTATAGAATCACTACTTGTCTTCTCTGAGTTGTACTGCCCTCCCCGTGCCCCCCCAACATTACATCTGCTAATCGTAATGCCCCTTTTTCCCTCTTATCCTTCCCTTCCCACCCATTTTCCCCAGTCCCTTTCCCTTTGGTAACTATTAGTCTGCTCTTGGGTTCTGTGAGTCTGCTGCTGTTTTCTTCCTTCAGTATTTTTTCTTTGTTCTTATACTCCACATATGAGTGAAATCATTTGATACTTGTCTTTTTTGGCATGGCTTATTTCACTGAGCATAATACCCTCTAGCTCAATCCATGTTGTTGCAAATGGTAGGATTTGTTTTCTTCTTATGGCTGAATAATATTCCATTGTGTATATGTACCACATCTTCTTTAGCCATTCATCTACTGATGGACACTTAGGTTGCTTCCATTTCTTGGCTATTGTAAATAGTGCTGCAATAAACATAGGGGTGCATCTGTCCTTTTCAAATTGGGCTGCTGCATTCTTAGGGTAAATTCCTAGGAGTGGAATTCCTGGGTCAAATGGTATTTCTATTTTGAGTTTTTTGAGGAACCTCCATACTGCTTTTCCACAATGGTTGAACTAATTTGCAGTCCCACCAGCAGTGTAGGAGGGTTCCCTTTTCTCCACATCCTCGCCAACATTTGTTGTTGTTTGTGTTTTGGATGTTGGCCATCCTCACTGGTGTGAGGTGATATCTCATTGTGGTTTTAATCTGCATTTCTCTGATGATTAGCGATGTGGAGCATCTTTTCATGTGCCTGTTGGCCATCTGAATTTCTTCTTTGGAGAAGTGTCTATTCATGTCCTCTGCCCATTTCTTAATTGGATTATTTGCTTTCTGTTTGTTAAGGTGCATGAGTTCTTTATATATTTTGGATGTCAACCCTTTATCAGATACGTTTTTTATGAATATATTCTCCCATACTGTAGGATGTCTTTTTGTTCTACTGATGGTGTCCTTTGCTGTACAGAAGCTTTTCAGCTTGATATAGTCCCACTTGTTCATTTTTGCTTTTGTTTCCCTTGCCCGAGGAGATATGTTCATGAAGAAGTTTCTCATGTTTATGTCCAAGAGATTTTTGCCTATGTTTTTTTCTAAGAGTTTTGTGGTTTCATGACTTACATTCAAGTCTTTGATCCACCTTGAGTTTACCTTTGTGTATGGGGCTAGACAGTAGTCCAGTTTCATTCTCTTACATGTAGCTGTCCAGTTTTTCCAACACCAGCTGCTGAAGAGGCTGTCATCTCCTCATTTTATATCGAAGGCTCCTTTATCAAATATTAATTGACTGTATATGTTTGGGTTAATGTTTGTATTTTCTATTCTGTTCCACTGGTCTGTGGGTCTGTTTTTGTGCCAATACCAAATTGTCTTGATTACTGTGGCTTTGTAGTAGAGCTTGAAGTCAGGGAGCGTAATTCCCCCTGTTTTATTCCTCCTTCTCAGGATTGCTTTGGCTATTCGGGGTCTTTTGTGGTTCCATATGAATTTTAGAATTATTTGTTCCAGTTCATTGAAGAAAGCTGTTGGTAGTTTGATAGGGATTGCATTGAATCTGTAGATTGCTTTAGGTAGTATAGCCATTTTGACAATATTTATTCTTCCTAGCCAAGAGCATGGGATGCATTTCCATTTGTTAGTGTCCTCTTTAATTTCTCTTAGGAGTGTCTTGTAGTTTTCAGAGTACAGGTCTTTCACTTCCTTCGTTAGGTTTACACCTAGGTATTTTATTCTTTTTGATGCAGTTGTGAATGGAATTTTTTTTCTGATTTCTCTTTCTGTTAGTTCATCATTAGTGTATAGGAAAGCAACAGATTTCTGTGTGTTAATTTTGTAACCTGCAACTTTGCTGAATTCAGATATTAGTTCTAGTAGTTTTGGAATGGAATCTTTAGGGATTTTTATGTACAGTATCATGTCATCTGCAAATAGTGACAATTTGACTTCTTCTTTACCAATCTGGATGCCTTGTATGTCTTTGTTTTGTCTGATTGCCGTGGCTAGGACCTCCAGTACTATGTTGAATAACAGTGGAGAGAGTGGGCATCCCTGTCTTGTTCCCGATCTTAGATGAAAAACTTTCAGCGTCTCGCCGTTAAGTATGATGTTAACTGTGGGTTTGTCACATATAGCCTTTATGATGTTGAGGTACTTGCCATCTATACCCATTTTGTTGAGAGTTTTAATCAGGAATGGATGCTGAATTTTGTCAAATGCTTTTTCAGCATCTATGGAAATGATCATGTGGTTTTTGTTCTTCTTTTTGTTGATGTGGTGGATGATGTTGATGGATTTTCGAATGTTGTACCATCCTTGCATCCCTGGGATGAATCCCACTTGATCATGGTGTATTATCCTCTTGATGTATTTTTGAATTCGGTTTGCTAATATTTTGTTGAGTATTTTTGCATCTACGTTCATCAGGGATATTGGTCTGTAATTTTCTTTTTTGGTGAGGTCTTTGCCCGGTTTTGGTATTAGAGTGATGCTGGCTTCATAGAATGAGTTTGGAAGTATTCCCTCCTCTTCTATTTTTTGGAAAACTTTAAGGAGAATGGGTGTTATTTCTTCTCTATATGTCTGGTAGAATTCAGAGGTGAATCCATCAGGCCCAGGGGTTTTGTTCTTGGGTAGTTTTTTGATTACCAATTCGATTTCGTTGCTGGTGATTGGTCTGTTTAGTTTTTCTGTTTCTTGCTTGGTCAGTCTTGGAAGGTTGTATTTTTCTAAGAAGTTGTCCATTTCTTCTATGTTTTCCAGCTTGTTAGCATATAGATTCTCATAATATTCTCTTATGATTCTTTGTATTTCTGTGGGGTCCGTCGTGATTTTTCCTTTCTCATTTCTGATTCTGTTTATGTGTGTGGATTCTCTTTTTCTCTTAATGAGTCTGGCTAGTGGTTTATCTATTTTGTTTTTTTTTTCAAAGAGCCAGCTCTTGCTTTTATTGATTTTTTCTATTGTTTTATTCTTCTCAATTTTATTTATTTCTTCTCTAATCTTTATTATGTCCCTCTTTCTGGTGACTTTGGGCCTCATTTGTTCTTCTTTTTCCAATTTCAGTAATTGTGTCTTTAGACTATTCATTTGGGAATGTTCTTCTTTCTTTAAATAGGCCTGGATTGCAATGTACTTTCCTCTTAGAACTGCCTTTGCTGCGTCCCACAGAAGTTGTGGCTTTGTGTTGTTGTTTTCATTAGTCTCCATATATTCTTTGATTTCTGTTTTGATTTGGTCGTTAACCCATTGATTAATTAGGAGAGTGTTGTTAAGTCTCCATGTATTTGTGAGCCTTTTTGATTTCTTTCTAAAATTTATTTCTAGTTTTATACCTTGGTGATCTGAGAAGTTGGTTGGTAGGATTTCAATATTTTCGACTTTACTGGGGTTCTTTTTGTGGCCTAGTATGTGGTCTATTCTGGAAAATGTTCCATGTGCACTTGAGAAGAATGTGTATCCTGTTGCTTTTGGGTGTAGAGTTCTGTAGATGTCTGTTAGGTCCATCTGTTCTAGTGTGTTGTTCAGTGCTTCTGTGTCTTTTCTTATTTTTTGTCTGGTTGATGTGTCCTCTGGAGTGAGTGGTGTGTTGAAGTCTCCTAAGATGAATGCATTGCTATCTATTTCCTCCTTTAATTCTGTTAGTATTTGTCTCACATATGCTGGCTCTCCTGTGTTGGGTGCATATATATTTATAATGGTTATATCTTCTTGTTGGACTGACCCCTTTATCATTATGTAATGTCCGTCTTTATCTTTTGCTACTTTCTTCGTTTTGAAGTCTATTTTGTCTGATACAAGTACTGCAACACCTGCTTTTTTTTCTTTGTTGTTTGCATGAAATATCTTTTTCCATCCCTTCACTTTTAGTCTGTGTATATCTTTGGATTTGAGGTCAGTTTCTTGTAGGCAGCATATAGATGGGTCTTGCTTTTTCATCCATTCTGTTAGTCTGTGTCTTTTGATTGGTGCATTCAGTCCATTTACATTTAGGGTGATTATTGATAGGTATGTACTTATTGCCTTTGCTGGCTTTAGATTCGTGGTTACCAAGGGTTCAAGGGTTGCTTCTTTACTATCTAACAATCTAACTTAACTTTCTTGTTAAGTTATTGTATACACAGTCTGATGTTTCTTTCTTTCTCTCCCTTCTTATTCCTCCTCCTCCATTCTTTCTGTAATAGGTGTTTTGTTCTTTGCCTTTAGTTAGTTTTGGATGGTCTGCTTTCTTTGCTATGCTTTCTTTTTTCTCTGGTGACATCTTTTTAGCCTTAGGTGTGCTTCCATCTAGAGCAGTCCATTTAAGATATCCTGTAGTGGTGGTTTATGAGAGGCAAACTCTCTCAACTTTCGTTTATCTGGAAATTGTTTAATCCCTCCATCATATTTAAATGATAATCGTGCTGGGTACAATATTCTTGGTTCGAGGCCCTTCTGTTTCATAACGTTAAATATATCATGCCATTCTCTTCTGGCCTGTAAGGTTTCTGTTGAGAAGTCTGATGATAGTCTGATGGGTTTTCCTTTGTAGGTGATCTTTTTTCTCTCTCTAGCTGCCTTTAATACCCTGTCTTTATCTTTGATCTTTGCCATCTTAATTATTATGTGTCTTGGTGTTGTCTTCCTTGGGTCCCTTGTGCTGGGAGATCTATGAGCTTCGGTGGACTGCGAGACTACTTCCTTCCCCAGCGAGGGAAAGTTTTCAGCAATTATTTCTTCAAAGACACTTTCTATCCCTTTTTATGTCTCTTCTTCCTCTGGTACTCCTATAATGCGAATATTGTTCCTTTTGGATTCTTCACACAGTTCTCTTAATATTCTTTCATTCCTAGAAATCCTTTTATCTCTCTCTGCCTCAGCTGCTCTGTACTCCTGTTCTCTGTTTTCTATTCCATTAACAGTCTCTTGCATCTCATCCATTCTGCTGCTAAGCCCATCGATCGCTTGTCTGATTTCTGTATTGTCTTTCCTCAGTTCCCTCACTTCCTCCCTCAGCTCTTGCACATTTCTCTGTAGGTCCATCAGCATGGTTATGACTTTTATTCTGAATTCTTTTTCAGGGAGGCTGTGCATTTCCATCCCTTCAGACTCCCTCTGTGGGGTTGTCTGGTTGATTTTGGTCTGAACCATATTCCTCTGTCTTTTCATGGTTATATAATTGGTCACTGATAGTTGCCACGTATGTCAGCTGGGCTCTTTAAGACTTTAAAAAGAGAAGAAAAAAAAAGAGAAAAAAAATAAAGAAAGAAAGAAAGAAAAAGAGAAAAATAGAAAGAAAAGAAAAAACAAAAACCAAAGAAAAAAACAAACAAAACAAAAAAAACAACAAAAAAAATGTCCACTGGACGTAGATTCTGTGGTAATGCTTCAGGTGGCGCTATTGCCCCACTATTCCACAGCTGTGACTGTGCCACTCCGCAGGCGCCTTTATCGCTCGGGCAGGGGTGGGAATGAATAGGAGGCTGTTGATCTCAGTGAGAAGTGTTAAGTATGGCTCCACTTCCTCAGTCACCAGCTAAGGCGTCTGAAACTGCCCAGGACTCCCAGCCTGCTGGGCTGAGTTTGCTGGGGCGATCCGGCTCCTCCGCTGGGCTCCTTTCTCTTTAAGACCGCTGAAGGAAGCGCGCTTTTTTTTTTTCCCTTCCCGGGAGCCGGCTGCAAGCACCCTGGCACGTTCCCTGCTCAGATCCTGCCGCTCTGTCTCTCCAATCCCCGCTGCACTGCGCAATGTGGGTCCGCGCTCCCTGCGCAGATCACTGGGGCTGGCTACTTTGCGGGGTGCACTTCCACTCCCTCCTGGCTCTGAATCCTCTCCTCCCGCCGGTGCGCTGGGGTGGGGGAGTGCTCGGGTCCCGCCGGGTTGCGGCTCCGTATCTTACCCGCCTCTTGGGGTGCCGAGTCCTCTCGGGTGTAGCTGCATGCTGTGCGCTTTCCTGTGTATTCTCGTCTCTTTTTTAGGAATAGATGTATTTACTGTGTTTTCATAGATAAATATAGTGTTGGGAGGAGATTTCTGCTGCCCTGCTCACACCGCCATCTTCCCGGAAGTCCCCACCGTCATATTTAAATTATAATCGTGCTGGATACAGTATTCTTGGTTCGAGGCCCTTCTGTTTCATTGCATTAAATATATCATGCCATTCTCTTCTAGCCTGTAAGGTTTCTGTTGAGAAGTCTGATGTTAGTCTGATGGGTTTTCCTTTGAAGGTGATCTTTTTTTTCTCTAGCTGCCTTTAATACTCTGTCCTTATCTTTGATCTTTGCCATTTTAATTACTATGTGTCTTGGTGTTGTCTTCCTGGTGTCCCTTGTGTTAGGAGATCTGTGGGCTTCCATGGACTGCGAGACTATTTCCTTCCCCAGCATGGGGAAGTTTTCAGCAATTATTTCTTCAAAGACACTTTCTATCCCTTTTTCTCTCTCTTCTTCCTCTGGTACTCCTATAATGAGAATATTGTTCCTTTTGGATTCTCACACAGTTCTCTTAATATTCTTATATTCCCAGCGATCCTTTTATCTCTCTCTGCCTCAACTTCTCTGTATTCCTGTTCTCTGATTTCTATTCCACTAACAGTCTCTTGCATCTCATCCAGTCTGCTGCTAAGCCCATCGATGGCTTGTCTCATTTCTGCATTGTCTTTCTTGACTTCCCTCACTTCCTCCCTCAGGTCTTGCATATTTCTCTGTAGATCCATCAGCATGGTTATGACTTTTATTCTGAATTATTTTTCAGGAAGATTCTGCATTTCCATCCCTTCAGGTTCCCTCTCAGGTGTTGTCTGGGTCTGTTTGATTTTTGTCTGTACCATATTCCTCTGTCTCTTCATGTTGATAGGAGTGGTCTCTGGTAGGTGCCATGTATGTCAGCTGGGCTCTTTAAGACCGCCTCATGGGGTGCCGAGTCCTCTCGGGTGTAGCTGCACGCTGTGTGCTTTCCTGTGTATTCTGGTCTCTCTTTTAGGAATAGTTGTATTTGCTGTATTTTCGTAGATAAATATAGCGTTGGGAGGAGATTTCTGCCGCCCTGCTCAGGCCGCAATCTTCCCAGAAGTCTCCGACTTGGAGGCTCTTTATATGGTTTTCTTCATTTTGTGAATATTCATGAAGGTGTATACTTACTATAGGTACATTTTCCTGTATGTATAATGTACCTAAATAAACCGTTTTGAAAATAGGATACTATCTTACACGTAGCTCCCACCAGGTGAATTGCATGTGTACCAAAAGTCATTTTTTCCTCAAACAGGTTTATTACAGTTACACTTCTTGTAAAATAAGGAAATATGAATGCATATAAAAATATTATACAACAATAATTAGAATACAGAATATGTAAAGCACCCATAAGAAGCAACTAAAAGATGAACAAAAGAAAAATGGGTGAAGGATATCAAAAGGCAATTCATAGAAGAGGAAACAGGCATGGCCAGAAAACCTATAAAAAGATGCTTACCTCATAGAATAATCTGGGAAATGAAGATTCAAACACTAAGAAGATGCCCATTTTTACCCATTAGATTGGAAAATATTTGTTTGCAATAATGTGGGGAAAATGGGAATTCTTCCATAGTGCTGATATGCATGTAAATTGGTATAGTTACCGTGGCAAGCTCTTTGGCATTCTACTCGGGTCAAAGATGCACATACTCTGTCATTTAGCAATTTCACATCTAGAAGACATGTTTATAGAGTAATAGGGAAGCTATAGCAAGAATATTAATGGCATCATTGTGTTTAATAGAAAAAAGGAAACAACTTACATGTTCACAAGAATGGGCATGTGAAAATAAACTAATATTTATAAAATGGAATAATGTATGTCAGTTAAAATGGATGTACATATATTACAATATAAACATGGACAAATCTAAACAATCATAATGTTGGGTGAAAAAAGCAAGTTGTAGAATATTACACAGTGTGATATAATTTGTTGTGATGCAAAAATCACCAGAAAACATGACAAACAATTAAATAAATGATATGGGGCAATGGAATAACCATTTGTGGGAAAAATTACGCTGGTTTTTATATTAATAACTTGCAGTATAAATTCCAGAGGGATCAGTATTAAATGTAAATAATAAAAACCATAAAAGTACCAGAAGGAAATGAATGAATATTTTAATCATATCAGGGTATGAATAGTCTTTCTGAGCATGGCAGGGAAGTAAAGAAAAGAAAGAGAGAGAACAATTCATTTAACAAATCTTTGTTTTGTGAACATTTCTGTGTACTGGGGATCAGTGAATAAAACAGAGATCTTCGCCCTCATGGACTTTTCATTTCAATGGAGTAAGAGTGAAATAAAACAATAAACACAATAAGTAAAGAAAGTGTACAGTGTGTTAGATAGTGATGAAAGCCAAGCAGGAAAAGGCAGATGGAACAGGGATGGGCAGGTTGTGGTATTAAATAGGATAATTCAGGTGGGCCTCATTGAAATGGTGAGATTTGAGCCTTGAAGGAGGTGAGAAAGTTTAAACAAATGGATATCTTGGGAAAGAGCTCTCCTTCCAGAGGGATATTGCAAAGAGTTTATGGCAACAGTGAGTCTGGCTTGTTTGAGCAACAGTAAGAAAATCACAGATGGGACAAAGTGAGTGAGGAAGTGTAGATAAAATGAGTTCCTGTGGCCAGGATTCTCACCTGGCCCTGGTTGATTAGGTCACTGCACACCTGTGGGCAATACATGGCTGTTAACTCTATATAAAGAGCTCCACCCAATTCTCTGGGTGCGACAGGGTGGCAGGGCTGCAAGGCTGCAGGAGAGCAGAACAGAGGCTGGAGTGGTGGCAGTGCCGAGGACAGAGGCCCAGAGAGGGCCAGAGGACGGCTGTGCAGGACGACTGTGCAGAGAGGCCCAGAGGACAGCTGTGCAGGGAGGACCAGAGGACGGCTGTGCAGACAGAGGGGTCCAGAGGCAGAGATCGGCTTGCTGCATACAGACTCACTCTGAGAACAGGATTTTAGTGACTGACCTAGCACCTGGAAATAAAGTTGGGTATAACCCTTTCACCCCAAGAACAGTTTTGCTGTCAATTTCTTTGGTCACATTGAATCTATAGTGAACTTGCCTGGGGCTGAAACCCTTTGGCAAGAGAGGAAGAGAGCAGATGGAGATACAATGGACAGCCAGAGGTTTTGGGGGAATTTTGGTTCTCACTCTGAGTGTAATTGGGTATGTTTGCAGGATTTTGAGCAGAGAAGTACCATGGTTTAATGTATATTTTTAAATGATCACTTTAGTTTTTGTGTTGAGAATGTACCTAGAGGATCAAGTAGAAAGCAGAGAGAGCTGATAGAAGGTTATTGCAGTTATTCAGATGATAGATTATGGTGGATTAGATCTTATATATAGCAATGGAGATAGTGAGGAGTGGTTGGATTTTGGATGCATTCTGAGGTAGAGCCAAAATGATTTCCTGATGGATTGGATGTGTAGTAGGAAAGAAAGGGAGGAATTGAAGATGATGTCAAGAGTTTTGGCTTGAGCAGATGGACTGACGGTATTGTCATCAATTGAGATGGGGGAGGCTACGGTAGGAAAAGATTAAGAATTCAGTCTGGTGCATTTTGAGTTTGAGCTGAGACATCTGAGTGGAGGTGCTGAGTAGACAGTTGGATATATCAGACTGTAGCTTGGTATACAGATCTTGTAGCCATGAAGACATGAATTTGGGAGCTGTCAACATAGAAATGGTTCTACAGCCATTGCACTGGAAGAGGTCACCAAGGAAGTATAGCTAGAAATGAGAAGAAGAACAGGGACTTAGCCCAGGCACACCCCCATTTTAAGATGTCTGTGAGGAGAGGGAGAGCCATTAAAGGAGACTGGGAAGGAGCAGTCAGTGAGGTCAGAGGAAACCAGGAAAATGTGATGTCTTGGAGGCCAAGTGAAGAGAACAAACTAAGGGGGAGTGACTCATCAGTATGCCAAATGCTGCTGATAGGTCGAGTAATACAAGGACTACAAATCAGACCATTGGATTGAACAAGATGGAAGTTATTCATGACCTTGACAAGAGAAATTTCAGTGGAGAGGTGGAGGTGGACCCCTGATTGGAATACATTCAAATGAAAATAGGAGGAGACAAATTGGAAACAGTGAATAGAGACAACTATTATGAAGGGGTGAAGTAGAAGTCCAAGTGCACATTTGGGAGAAGGACAGTCCTGACAGTTGGAACAGACATGTAAAGGCCCTAGGCTGCAGTCAATGTAGCTTGTCTGAGGAACAGCAGAGAGGCCACTGTTGGGGCAGAGTGACTGAGGTGGAGAGTGGGCAGAGAGGGTAGGGAACTAGGGAAGGATGGTCATCTGGGGCTCCCTCTTGACACCAGATTGATGTAGGTAGAAGGCCTATGGGAACACAGTCTTAGACCAGAAACACTGGTTCAAATGATGACTTCAAATATTCATATTAAAATATTGCCTATGGAAATGTATATCACATATATCTGTAAAAGAGATTTGCATCAAAGGGGAGCAAAGAAATGGTGTGATGGCACATGGGGGAGGTGGAGTCAAGAGAGTGTATATATACAGCAATGTATGTATAATGCTGAAAATGAATATGTATGAAGATAAGTTTCTTGCCTGAGGGTTTCTGCCCTGGGCAATTTCACTCTGGAATCCATGAGACCAAAAAATGACAACAGAACATTCCTGGAGTAAAAGGGTTTACACCCAGCTTTATTCTCACAGTGGTAGGTCGAGCACTAGAATCACACCTGCATCCAGCAGTATGCAGTTTTATAATCTACCTCCATATCTGCCTCCACCCAGAGCACTGGGCAGAGCTCTTTGTATAGTGACTCAGTCAATAATAGCTCATTGCCAACGGGTGTGGAAGCAGTAGCCTAGCAGCAAGCCAATTACATCATCAAGTAGTTTAGGGTCAGGTGAGGATCCTGGCCATAGAACTTCCATTTTCCCCATATTAAGAAAAACAGCATGATTGTATCCTGATAAAAACCATCTAGTAGAGAGTACAACATTGATGATGTTGCAGATAAGGGAAGAAAGATGGTAGTGATATCCTTAAATTGGTGTGAAAGATCTATTGGGCAAGGAGAGTGGCTATCTTTAGAGGGCAATCTGGAAATACTAGTTTCCTAAGGCTGCCATAGCAAATGACGACAGACTGGGTGATATAAACAACAGAAATTAACTTTTTTACAATTCTGGAAGCTGGAGGTCTGAGATCAAGGTGTCTGCAGGGTTGATTTCTGGTGAGAACTCTCTCCTTGGCTTGAGGGACTTCCCTCTGTGTCTCCACATGGTCATCTCTTGGTCTGGGTTGTCTGTGTCCTAATCTTTTCTTATAAAGACACCAGTCACATTGGATTAGGGCCCATCCATATAATCTCATTTTACCTTAATTACCTATTTAAAGAGGTAATTGAGCCACATTCTGAGGTACTGGGGGAGTTAGGACTTCAACATACGAATTTTAGAGGACAAAATTGAACCTATAGCAATCATGTATGTTATCAACAGGAAGGCCATGTTTAAGGCCATAAGGTCTTAAATCCAAGCAATGTGGTGGTGGTTCTGTTGAAGTTCTCTACTAATAATGGCTTCAATTTTCTAGTGAAATAAAAATCAAGCCAAGAGTTTGGATGTGAAGGTGGTGTCAGGATTTGGAGAGAGAGAAGGTATGAAATAGTAACTTATAAAAGGCAGAAAGTTAAGGGAAAGGAGACCTACAAAGTGATTACCTGACAGCAGTAAGGGCCTGATTGAGGTTCATGGTCACGAATTTAAACTGAAATTAGTAATATGGTGGTGTATTTTCCTTCAGTCACGTTTAGCTGTGTGGGTTCAGGCTCCTTGAAGTGTATTTGGACTTAGCCAGAGTTATGATTTTTCCAGGGAAGCAATGCAAAGATAGTATATAAAAATTAGTGATTATAAAGACTAAGCACAATATTTGAGCTGGAGGAGGAGGGGAGAGAAAACAATAAGGGAACAAGAGATGGTGAAAATCTGGTCTCATAGGATCAATGGACTGGAGATTCTGGTGAGGTTGAAAGGTGGGGTTCAAGGACCAAAGGGAGTAGGCTGAAAAGAAGAGAGGAGGTGATGGTCACAGAGAGGGATGCTTGAAATTGACGTTATGGAAGGGTTGCTATGGCAAGGTATGGCCATGTGAGCCAGTAGCCTAGGTGGGGTCAATGACAATTTTATGGAAGAGAAATGTTCAAGGAACTGAAGGAGCCAGTGTGTTAGAATGTTCACTCTTGAGCTTGCCAGAAATTAAGACAGGTCTACTACTGTTGAGTGTTTACCTCTGTGACTGTGTTCCAGGTGTGAAAATATGAGGAATAAAGGGTGTGTGTGTATATGTTCTGTATGTGTGTAAATGAAACTGAAGTTTGGTAGATGACAACAACAATGAAAGCTAGTCAGTGACAAGCTGCCCAAAGCCAGAGGTTTTCAGTGAGATGGAAAAGCAGTTGTCTGAAGGCAGCCATGAGAAGCAAGGAGGACGTTTACTCGACCCTCAGGCTCTGTGGTACAAGGGAGAGAGAAAAATCATCTGCTTCTCTTGAGTGGGCATCAGGGGACACAGAGTCCTGAGGGAAGAGCATGGTTTCTAGGACAAGACAATGAAGGACACATTCGGAGAAGAGGCTGAGGAATTACTGGCAGTGCACTGTGTTTTAGGAGTAAGGGGGGCATTGTGAGGAGTGAGCTAGAGAGGGGGTGCAGTCACAGCCCTGAGGAGGTTAGAATGTGGGAGTTGAGGGGTACCGTGGGGACCTTGGGGTTCTCACGGTGACTGGCACATCATCACTTGATGAGTGCCGATGGATTCAAGGCAGATAGATTCA